>JAMRYI010000891.1:0-63030 GCA_029231635.1 Ditylenchus weischeri | reverse complement strand
GAGAATATTTTGATTGTAGAAAAGAGTATTTTGGTACTAGAAAGAAGTGCCACCCTTAGTTTTATTCTGATTCAAAAAATAGCAAAATACATTCCGCACGGCAGTGATGATGTCAGTAAAATGAATCCGACCACAGAATGCTACTTTCAAACAGTGTCTTGCCAAAGACACTGTTTGAAAGTGAGAATGAGAAAACGATGAAAATGAGAATTTCTCATTGAGAAAATAAAAATTTCTCATTTTCTCAATGAAAATTCATTTTCATTTTGGAAACATAGCTAATTAGACACAAATGAAAAAACACAAACTACCGTATTATCTCCAATAAGCGCCCCGCTTTACTTTGAGGGTTTGTATCTCAGGACAGAGCAAATATTTTGCAGAGCTGTTTTTTGCATTTTCTTAACTCCCACGAGCTCTACCGATTCCGCTTTTCGGATTTTGGTTGTGCACCCGAAAATCTCGACATTGACCCTAAATTTTTCTGATTTTCGAAGGGTTGAAAAATAAGCGCCCCGGAGCGCTGATTAGAGATAATACGGTAACTAACCAAAACACTGTTTCGGATAAGTTGCGCCAGCCCCAGACTCTCCCTTAGCAAAGTCGCCGTCATGCTCGTTGTCTGACATAGCTTCACTCTGCTTGATAACTAAAAGAGAATCTTAAAAGATAAATGAATCACCAGCTTACTACTGTTTGCCTTACTACTCCAATGCTTAGACTTTTAGCAAAACAAAAAACTGCTCACCAACAGAGCCTGCTCATGGTGCACAAAAAATTGATTAATTTGAGCAAAATACGGGTAATGCCTTCTTAAATTTATTCACCACTTAGATCTCAAAATGCAGCACGTGATCAGGGCTATCCCTCGCGCACAAGCTTGTGGCTGAGTGATTGCAATTTCACGAGAATTTTTGGCTCTCCCTTGTTCTGGCCTAAGTTGTTATAGCTAAAAATCCTTGTGGCCAAAACGGTTATATGTCTATTTTTTTGTAGTAGTAGCTAGATGTTCACTCGTTTTAAAAAATTTGTTATGGCTTCCACTATTATTTATTTAAATAATCAGTCAAAATCTATGTTGTTTGTCACTACCACAAAAAATTAGATATATAACCGTTTTGGCTATAAGGATTTTTGGCTTTAACAATTTAGGCTAGAACAAGGGAGAGCCGAATTTTCGAAGTCATTGTCCAATTTCAAATTCCACTCGAGACAATAAAAATTTGACTTTAAAGCGGTGCGTAGTCATCTGGACAAAAAAGTCTCAAATGAGACTTTTTCCAAAAAAGTTTTTGTCCAAACGTCTTAACAGAACCGGTCACTGGAGCTTGGCAAAATAAGCCTCAATGTGCATTTCTAATATTGGGCCAAGTTTCCCAACCCTAATTTCTAATCAAGAGTCGTGCTCGGAATTATATCTAAGGTAAGCGAGTGTGCGCATCTCTAACCCATCGAGCCCCCTGGGCCCCTGAAGGGGCTCAGGTGGCTTGGGGTTCAGATGCGCACATCCACATACCTTAGACACAAACCACTCGAAAGTGACTCTGGATGCATGAAAAATTTATACACACCAGAGATTCTTTATGCATTTGGCCCAGTTAACAAAACTACGTTCAAATTCCATCTTTTTGGGTATCCAGGTACCCTTTCAAGGTGGTTTACCCTGGTCCCCCAAGGCAAAAAGTCGATTTTGGTCAAAAAAAAATTTCAAAAATGGTCGGCCGCGCACTAAAAACATGTTTTCTACACGTTAAAAGTGCTAAAACATCAAAAAAACATGATTTTGGGTTGTTTTGAAAGGACTCCGAATAACGCAGTTTAGCCTCGACTACAAAAATTTGGCGCTACTCGGTAATAGCGTCGGTAATAGCCCAAAAATTTAGCCAGCCCCTTCATAGAGACTGACCCTGGCACTAGCACCTCGAAACCCACCTGTAAGTCCGTCCGCCACCTATAAGTCCGTCCGCCACCTATAAGTTCGTCCGCCACCTATAAGTCCGTCCGCCATCTATAAGTAACCGATAACCGAAGAGCACCAAAAATTTTTATTTTGGTTGCCTTGGTCCTCCAAGCTGATTTTTTAGCTATTTGGAATCTGAAAAAAATCAGCTTGGGGGACCAAGGCAACCAAAATATAAATTTTTGTGGTCGATCCCAAGGGATGGCTATACGCATGATATTTGTATTAAGCGCATCGGAAAACATGGAAAGATGTTAAAAGCAAATAATTTTTTTTGGGTTTTTCATTTCACAGTACTTTTAAAGCCTAAGCTTTAAATTAAATAAAAAGGCCTAGGTGGTGCACGGTCGGTTAACCGAACCGGACCAGTTTTTGCCCAATTAACCGAAACCGAAAACCGGGTACGCCAAAATGCGGTTAACCGAAAACCGGGTAGTGATAAATTAACCGTAACCGCACCACCCTACTAAAAACCCCTAAAATAAAAAAAACATGTGATTATAATAAACGCTTGAGCACCATGTCAAATAAGACTTTGAACTTGCTATATGTAACAAAAAGGAAGGTTCCTTGTTATAAGAAACAAACCAGAGCAGGTCAAAATTGAGAAAATTGCTCAGAAATTAATATAGCTACACGCCCTCCTACACATGAATCAAAAAGTAAATAAATCAGCAAAATAAGCGGATGCAAAAGTCTTATCAAACCAGGCCATCAAAACCAACAAAAACAAAGGACAGTCACGCATAATTATGGCCAATTCACTGCCCACCTTTTTAGAACAACAAAAACTAAAAGACAGGTGGAAAACTGGTCGTTCTAAACCATTTCAAAGCACACTAGCCATTCAACATGTTTTTCAATTCGCAGCAATCGATTGCGCAGTAGACACAACAGTTATTTTTACACGGTGAATTTTCGGGAGGTTGTGATCTAATTTTGTGCTTGACATTGCATATTCGGATTGATCGACTTCGATTTGAAACAAAGTAAAAAAGGCTCAAATTGAATTGCGCCCAGGGCTGGACACGGGCCTTGATTTGGCCGGCCCGGACCTTGTTTTCAAAAGCCCGGGCCGCCCCGGAAAAGCCCGGAAAATTTTTCTCATTGGAAATTCTCAAATTTTTTTTACAAAATTTTCAAGGTTTTTTTAAAGAACTTTTCTTGTATGAAAGATACTTCGGTGCCTTCAATAGATGTGTAATAAATGGGCGCTTGAATGCAAAAAAATAGATTCATTTTTGTAAGCCAAATTAAAAAATTTTTATACCAATGTGTGGCCACTAGTTGGGGGTCACATGCTCGAAATTTTGCAAAATACACACATAAAAACAAAAAATAAAGTCTAAATTTTTCATAACGTCGAGTTAACTGCTGCCAACCCTATTGAAAAAACCAAAAAAAAACAAAAGTGCCTTTTCCACCAGTAATTCTCGCATAAAAAAGAAGTGAAAGTAGATTAAAAAACGGGAAAAAATCAATAGTGATATCTCAGCAAAAATGTTACCTTTTCTTTTTTCCAATTTGTTTGCTTTTGATGTAACTTTTACATTTTATCGATCATTTGACTGGGCAGAGAATTAATTGTTGAAATGGCAAATTCTGGCGCTACCGGGTATACCCCCAAATGAAATTTTTTTTGAACTTTTTCAAAACACCATTTTAACCATTTTTAAGCATTTCCTACACGCTGAACACGATAAAAAAGGTGTTTTCACCTACTTTTTATAATAAAAAGTCGATTTTTTTAAAATCTTGAATTTTGGTATTTTTAGTTGATTTCTGTTTATTATAACTTAGTAAATCAGATGTTGAGGGTACCTTGGCCCCAAAAACATGGAATTTGAACATAGTTTTGTTAACTAGGGCCTAGCGCATAAAGAAACTCTGGTATGCATACATTTTTATGCATCCAGAGTCCTTTCAGTGATTTGTGTCTAAGGTATGTGGGTGTGCGCATCTCAACCCCAAGCAACCAAGCCCTGCGCCTTCGGGGCACGAGAAGGGAGTTGAATGCGCGCACTCACTTACCTTAGACATAATTCCGAGCAAGACTCTTGATCAAAAATGCATTTAGAGGCTCTTTTGCCCAGCTCCAGTGACCAAAACATGGTAGAACAGCCAAATGGTCGAAATTTCAAAATGCCCAAAACTCAATTTTTATTGACCAGAACACAAAATAATGTCTTTTTTGACTTCTGAGGTGATTTTAGGTTGATATAGGGTGTTTGGAAACACTTTAAAAAATTTCATTTGGGGGTATACTCAGTAGGGTCCAAATTCTTAATATGAGTGGTTGACTGACCTAGTCCAAACCATAAATGCAATTTGCGTTTTCCATTTATGTTGAAAAGTATTGGATTTAGGATTATTTTACGACTCGATTTTTTCTGTCTTACAAGGGGAGCGCAAAAAACTGTAAAATGTTAACTCTCAAAATTTTTATTTGTTTTTAGCATTTTCCATGTTTTCCGATCCGCTGAATACGTAAAAGTATGCGTATAGCCATCCCTGGAGTCGACTACAAAATTTCAAATTTTTGATGCCTTAGTCTCAAGCTGGAATCTAAAAATCAGCAGGGCCAAGGCAATCAAAATAGAAATTTTTGTGGTCGATCCCAAGGATGGCTATACGCATGATATCCGTACTCGGCGCATCGGAAAACATGGAAAAATGCTGAAAAATAAAAATAAATTTGAGGGTGAACATTTTATAGTTCGGAGGGTTCCCTTGTCAGCCGTTTTTCTTTAACCCCAGATATCTACATTTCTCAAAACATTTAGCGAAGTTTGATCAGCAAAGCGAAATTTTTTGAGGATTTCAAAATTCTGTAAGTGAAGAATTATTTGTACTGCTAGTTTGAAATTTTTGGCCAGCACTGAAAAATAAAACGACAATTCTTTGACAGCATTTCAAAAAAGAATACTCTCATGTGATGGCCAATGTGGCTGCGATCTCCAAGTGCTTTCTGTTGTTCTCTCGCAAAACGACTTCGTCCGAGGACAGTCCGAAATTAGAAGCCGTGGTCGTTGAGGTGGTTGTCACAGACGAAAAGGTTTGTCACACTTTAAGTCTTTCCGTATTTTATTCTAAATTGCATATTATGCAGAAATTGACTAATGAAGATGTCAAGTTCTTGCAGAGTCTTAGTGAATCCATCCGTATTTGTGGCATGTTAGTCGATACTCCAGCTAATGAGCTGCACACAGAGGCTATTTATTGATTAATTTCGTGTAATTCACGCTCTGTTATCTGTTTTCAGGCTTTTGCTAATGAGTCTATTGCACTGGAGGATAAGCTCGGTGTCCCCATACAGAAGACTATCATAAAGGTTTGTTGTGTGATAGATATGCTGACGATTTTCTCCCATTTTAGGGAGAAGATCTCCGTGCTCAGGGCTTTGGTGGGATCTACAACGTTGGCAAAGCTGCTGTACATCTTTCAATTTTCGTTTGCTTGAGTCATACGCCTGCATGTGCGAAGAAGTCTTATGCTATGGTGGGCAAGGGAATCGTCTTTGATACTGGTGGGATGCAAATGAAGCCGTCTTCCTCTATGTTGAATATGAAGAAAGATATGGGCGGAGCTGCTGCTTGTCATTATAAGTCATTGTTTGCGTTTGAACGTGACCAAATTTATGCGCCATCATGGATTTTGGGGGCTTCTGTCAGAGCAGTCAATAGAAGCATTGCACGCCAGAGTGAACAAGAATGAGAGAAGACTAGCGAGCCTGCGGAACCGTATGAAAATACAGACAAAAATTATTGAGAACTCTTATGTACGGAATGTGTTATATGATGGCGAAGTAAGGTGTTTTGATGAAGATGATCTAGATGATTTAGATTTGTAATAAATCCTTCTTTTCACACTTGAATTTGAGGTGCGTGGACGTTTCTCCCTTTTTGCATTTGCAAAAGGACAAACATTCTCCTTTTGCATTTTCAAATTCCTGCCTGTTTCATGTCGTTTTTAGCACGAAAGTGTTTATTACTTATTGTTAGCTGTTTATATTTCTGTATTACGCACTTGCATTTGTCATTTTAGCAAATTTACCGTTTACCAGTACATCTATTCACTAACAATCAAAGTAAACTTTATTCAAACATCTCGAATAATAACAGCAACGGTGAGTAAAATTTTCTATCGCTCAGACAATTTTCCCATGGTTAATTTTTCAATGATATTCTTCCGGATTTCTCCCATCTCCCTTTGACTAAAGTTTATTTGGGCTCCACGGGCAAGGCACTTGGCGAAAGCACAGACAAACGCTCCACAATCGTATCCATTTGCTTACTTGGGGATGTTCTAAAATTGAAAGGTAAACAGGAAGAGTTGAGATGCACCGTCAAACCTTGGGAATAGGAAGCCCATAGCCTTGGCTTTGCATCGACCTTCTATTATTCAAAAGAATGTTAAATATTACTTTAGCTTTTGAATGGTCCCTTCCTCATAGCAGTGTAGTGAGTCATAATAGCTGATTCTTCCATTTTGCACTTCAGCGACCTTAAATGTCATAGGTATTTCATAGGTATTGTGAGCAATTGTTTTACAATCATCCACTAAAAGGATGCTTACCGCAAGCGTCAATGGCCTGAAGATGGATTGGGAAAAAATAATGTCAGCCTCAAACAAATTGACTTCTTTGACCCACGATAGCTGCTTCAGGCCCATGCTTTGCCAAACGTTCATGAGAAGAAGATATCCATTGGCACTTTTGGAAGGGATGGATCAATTTTCTTCACAGTTCTTAGCCCTGATCCGTCGACATCCGAAACCAATTTAGAGGCCCTTTCGAGAAAATTTTCACGCGCTCAGCAGCTCAATTGATTTGCGCCCTTTCGCTGTTTTTTTCTGAACGATAAATCTATAAGTTCGAGCACAATGACTTTATAAATGTACCTCTATAAATGTAAAGTCGAACGTGGCGTCAAAAGCAAGGTATTTACATTGCCCAGCGACGCGAAAGCTTCTATCTGAGGCGAGCATAATTAATCCGGCCGCGCGATCAGAGATGACCTCCCACCTAAGTAAGAAAAAAAATAAGACAAACTGAAGCAAAGCTGATTCTCAACTTACATAACGTGCAACGACGCTGGTTCATGCCTCGGGGTGGCGACTTATCTTCGTTTCGACCATTTCGAAAATAATCATCCTGAGAGCCTAAATAAAAATGGTCGATAAATTCATAAATTTAGATTACACCCTTACGCAAGACGAACAAGCAAGTACAAGTGCGTAATACAGCAATATAAACAGCTAACAATAAGTAATAAACACTTTCGTGCTAAAAACGACATGAAACAGGCAGGAATTTGAAAATGCAAAAAAGGGGAGAAACGTTTGTCCCTTTTTGCATTTACAAAAGAACGATCCTTTACCGGGTGGACTTTGTGATGATTGTTTTCATTTAATACTGACTAGTCGACTACGCAAAAAAGATAACTGATAGCAGAATTTAAAGATGTAACGCTTTTGGGTTTGGTGTGATATGTGTTAGAGAAGGTCAATGTGACGCAATTTTGCTTAAAAAGAATTGATTGAAGAAACAAAAAATTGAAAAATTCCAAAATTACGAAAAAGATTCATTCAAAAATCATGGCGTTTTGTTTAAAAATTAACCAATTAGCTTTTTGAATTTTGAAACGGTGTGTTATGGCTTGTTCACTTACTTCGAGTTCGGATTTTCGGCTACGTGAACACCTTTGATCCGAACTCGAACTTGAAGTCGAATTCGAAGGTGTTCATTTACTTTGAGTTCGACTTTCAGTTCGAGTCAAACTAGAAAGTCTTTATGTGTTGAATATGTAGCCGATGTTCATCATTGTTACGGAAAAGGTTTATTATAGGATAATTATGAATTTTCATGCATTATTATAGATTAAGCAACAACTTTTGTTTTTTGATTTTGCAATTTATTTATTCCTCGTGCATGGTCAGCCTCTCTTCATGCTCATGGGCTACCTTCTGGACCTCTCTATTGTATTGCAAGAGAATGCCACGAGCATCCTTACCCTTTGTTTTAAGTCTCTGGTGGACGTCCTCAACTAGCAGGGCCACATGAGAGGCAGGAGAAGTGTGAGAGGACAGGTGCAGTGTCTAGTTCTTAGGACTTGGTCATGGAGAAGCGGAAAAACAAGACAGTCAAAGTGCAAAAGATATCAGAATAAAGCTTGTAAATTTTTTTAATGGTATTGGGAATGTTGATTTCCAAGAGCAAATGATTTTATTGACCTTGATGCAGTAATTTTAGTAATTTTTTAAAGTAAATTATAGTAATTGGACTTGATTTTGTCGTTCTTATAACAAAATCATAGATTAATATACATAAATAATAACATTAGCTACAAAAATACTTTCAAGTTTGACTCGAACTCGAAGTACATGAGCACCTTCGAGTTCAAGTTCGGATTTTTGACTACGTGAACACCCTTGATCTGAACTTGAACTCGAAGTACGTGAACGAACCATCAGAGAAAAATGACCTTTTTGCTATGTAAAATCGTCCGATGAAAATCTTTTCCACCGTCACCCAGCACAGGTCCAAAACTAAAAAAAAATACATTCTTGGGCATCTTTTATTTTACCAAAATTAGCCGTACAAAGCCAAAATACGGCATTAGGTTGAATGAATTGACTGAATCCGACCATTTGAAATAAAAAATGCAATCCTAATTTCAGGGTACCTTTGACTCCAGTGACGACTCTGAAGACTCGCTTGGAATGAGGTGAAGCTGACTAGACAAATCACAACCAGCCAAACCGGCACCGAGTCAAGAAAAAAGTTGCAAAAGCTATACAGTCCACTCTCACTTCTTCCACCCCTGAACCAGTGGCGGGTTGGCGAAGATTGAACTATATGTCAATTAGGTTTAAGGCAAATCAAATAAAAACTTGTTTATTTAATAAAGTGACACATGTTTAAGTCTGGCAAATGAAGCTGTGCCTCGGATCTGTTCTTGCTAAATTGCCTAGATGCAATCGCGTGGAAGCCTCATTGTTGTCAGTATAACCATTTTTCAGATTATTTTATTAAAGTTGGTACTTTTTTTACCGAGTTTCACCATCAAAATCTCCGCACTACTCGGTCGTGCAATGTAAACAGGCTAAAAATGCAGTATTTCTTCTTATAGCGGCGCAGGGGCAGTTATTTTTTAAGCTACCCTATAGGGTGGGGAGTTATTAGAGCATGGGGAGTAAATAGAGCATGGGCAGTTATATTTTGACATGTCGGCGCCAAAGCCGCCGAAGAAAAATTTTTGGAATTTATTCAGCTTCGGGCGGGTTTTTTTACCCATGATGGGTTACCCACAATGGTGTTGAAATGTCTTCTAAGTAATTTTCATATGCTAAAAACGATAAAAAAGCTGTTTTGTGATACTTTTCTAGGCTAAACTTCCTTTTACGGAGTCCTCCCAAAAGTGTGTTTTGACCACTTATTCAAGCTTTTCAGGTCGTAATTAGTCGAAAAAACATGTTTTCAGGATTGGGAAAGACATTTTTCGAGAAAAAAAATTTTGATCAAAAATCGACTTTTTTACCAAAAATTTTCATTTTTCATTTTCATGTTTCGGTCAAACACTTTTTCTCTCTTGCTTTTTAAATTTATGGACGCCTCGTGTTGTTGGTATGCACCAGTAACGGATCCTTGAAATGAATCGAGTGATTCACCTAAAACAAGGAAACGTTACTTCATAACAACCCATGCTGGCTTATAAAAGCCCTGGGAATGGATACAACATGCAGCAGTCAGCTGGTTAATCTCTAGGGTGAGCTAGTGTCGTGGAGTTCTAACTCTCAAGCCCCCTACGCCCCCTCCGGGGGCAGGGAACTTGGGAACAGGGAGCTTGGGTACACGTTAAAAATGGAGGCGCCGACTAGGTGGTCATTTATTGCAATTGTATATGAACGTTTATTGGAAGTGGTAACCCATTTTAATGCCATATCTATTGAACGTGGTTGGAGCATTGTGGATAGAGACGACATTTCAAGTATAAGACAAGCTATGGAAATTTTGAAGCCAATAAAATCTTTTACTGATGTTCTACAATCTAGTCATCAGTCAACTATTTCTCTTATTTTGCCTGGTTTGTTATCAATAGTTGATACTTTAGAAAGTATTCCAAATGAATACTCATCTAGTGTTGTATCAGTTCTGAAAAGGCGGTTTTACTTAGTTTTTGAATCTGGATTTTCTATTTTGTCTGACCCTATTTATCTGGCATCGGCTTTCTCAGACCCTAGGACCATGCGGCTTGAAGTGCTAGTAGACAAAAGAGAAAAAGTCAAGCCAATTTTAAGAAAACTCATAAAAGATCATTACCAAGAGTATAATCCAAAGACTCAAGAACACACTGCGGATCAGCCATCGCCTTTTGGTTTTGGCACTGTGAAAATTAGCCAAACAGCAAAATTAACTCCGGTTGACCAACAAATAGCAAACCTATTTCAAGAAATTCAAGGAGTTAGTCATTGAACCTGATCCAATAAAATTCTGGAAAGATAGAAACACAGTAATTCACATTAAATTTTCCTTTTTTTTCGTAAATTTCAGTTATATCTCAGGTTTACCCATTACTGGCAAAGCTAGCTTATGACTTACTGTCCATTCATGCAAGCACAGCCGCTGTAGAGCGAATGTTTAGTGTCACCTCGATGCTAATAGCTGTAAGAAAAAGTCTAACAAAACCATTATTGTTAAAAAGCAAAACCATGTTGGCGTATAACAAGGAAATGATTGATGCATGATTGTGTTTTCCGCCGTTTTTTCTAATAAACTTAAAAAATATTTTTGCAAAAAAACTTTCTGAAAAATTTATTCATCATTTCGGCCCGCCGCCGAAAAAAATTAAGTGCCATACTTTGCTCCCGGCGCCGATTTTCAAAAATGCCGGCGCCGGTGCCAGCGCCCGGCTCCGAAAATTTTCCGTGCAGCTATGGCTGTAAGTGCCCCTTTTTAGGCTTAGGATCAGGGTAAGGTAGGTCAGTCTATGTTAGGCGGGACTGAAAAATGTCTTACGCACTATTTGGGGGTCTAAGAATAATATTTCAGGGTCAAAAAAATCGGTGCCCCCGCGTTCCCAAAGTAAATAAGTTCCGTAAAAACACAATGCAAGCATCAAAATTTAGGTGAGCTTAAGCTATAGGATTGGAAGCTTAAAAATGCACTGAGAGTGCTTTTGCCAAGCTCTAATGAGTAGAATGTGGTATTAGCCCAAAATGCGTCAGTACTGCACCAGCGACTCGTGCATGGTCATAGGACCTCCACAAAAAAAGAGGCAGTCTTCTAAAATGGCATACTGTATTTCCTCTAAAAAGGCGGTCCCCTCGACTTTGAGGACCTGTATCTCAGCCTAGAGTAAATATTTTGCAAAGCTGTTTTACGCGTTTTTTTACCGACTGCACTTTTCAGATTTTGGTTGAGCACCCAAAAATCTCGAGATCGAATTCTAATTTTTCCGATTTTTGGGCATCCAGAAAATAAGGCGGCCGACCACCTTATTAATGGAAATACGGTGTTGCAATTATGATATTAGTGATCCTATAGTTTTTATTCTAACATAGCACATTGATCAATATAAGAATAGCCATATCGAGCGCATCGCTAAGATTTTTTGACGCGACTATCGATTCGTGACCAATTATGATCAAACTTTTGAAACTTAAAATTTCCGGAAAATAATCGCTCGTACTATAATTTCTTCTTAAGTCCTAATCCGTTAAGGTCAGTTCCTAAAAATTTGGGTAGACCACTTAGAAAATTCGTACCACTAACCTACATCTCAGATTTTTAAAATTTTTAGTCCTGATCTTAGCGGTTCACATATAGGAAGACATTTTGGTAATGGGGGCGACTTGCTGAAATATTTTATTGTCAAAATTGTCCATTTTTTTTGTCAAAGTTCCAAAAGTTAGGTCGAAAATTGGTTACGAATCAATATCTTACTGATTTATTGAAGGCTCATTTATTTTTTCGACTTCCTTTATTGTTAGTGCAGTTTCATGTCTTTGAGTAACTCATGAAAAAAAAAATTTTTATGTAGCTTCTATTTTCCGGTGAGATCATGCGTACTCGTGACCGAGTGGTTAAGGTGACAGACTGCTAATCTGTTGGGCTTTGCCCGCGCAGGTTCGAATCCTGCCGAGTACGATTACCTTTTATTAACTTTGTGTAATTTTTTGAGCATACCATTTATGGTTCACATTTTTGGATTTTTAATTTCCCGTTTTTTCTTATTTTTGCAATGCCCCGTAAAAATAATCACATTATACATACAATAAGGGGATTTATTTAAAAATTTGATTGGTTTTAACTATCGTTTTTGCCATTTTGTAAATTAAATTCTGACAAAAATTAAGGTAAAAAATATATAATTAACCAATGTTTATTTTGAGACCACTGATTATTACAATACTTATTAATTAATATTTGGTCAAGCAGTTTGATATCAAAAGTAGATAGAATATCAATAAGTAGATAAGGAATTAGTACTCTAAAGCTACAAAAGCAAGTTCTTGGGACAGTCTGCCTTGAGGTAGTCTTCAGCCTTAATCCCAAAATAGGTCCTGTAAAACAAAACAAAATTAATTTTTCGATCTGGAAAAAGTTTATATTATTTACATGTGATCGTTAACATCTCCGGCCAAGGCTAAATTCCTGCAGTGGTGGTCTTCTGGGTATTCGCAAAGGTCAAACTCGTCTTCCCTGTCCATGCCAGAGTTGTAATGGATCTGCAAGATGAATTTTTATGAAATTTTTTTATTGGAGTGCGAAAAAAGCTACGGCATATCTGTAGAAATAAGGTTGACGCTCTGCTCCAGCCACAGATAGCAAGAGATTGTCAGGGTCCATGGACTGAGGAATATTGGTCACCTAAAAGTTGAAGTTCAATACACAGTCAAAACTAGGGTTGGCCATTGTCCGACAATTGCCCAACTCTAGTCAAAACTCTTTTACTAGGCAACCCCAAGAGTTCGTTCGCGCTTAGGGTCTGACACTGTTCTCCCCCAATGATCTAAAATCTTTTTTCAAATGAGATTCGCCAGTCTTCTCCAAAATATTGCAAAGATTCTGATTTTACCGGTCAATTTTCTAAAAACCCTTTTATATTGTTTAAAAAGATCCGTTTAAGATACCTCGGTTATTCGGTATCCAATTTCTAAAAGGGTGTCGGATAATGTCTTTTGGTAAGAAAAATTAATCGAAAATTAATTGGTAAGAAAAATTAACCTATGTCTTTTGGTAAGAAAAATTAAATTATTTTGGAGTAAAATATTTTCCAGTAAAATCAGAATACTTGCGATATATTGAAATAAACTAGCGAGTCAAAATGTCAAGAGACGTCAAAAATTAGGACAGGAAAGTGTCGGACCGTAGGCGAGAACGAACTTTCGGGGGTTCCGGATAAAAAAGATTAAAGGGGAATGCTCGCGCCCGATGGAATAATTTCTACATTTCAAATTGGCGGGTATCAGGCAAGCCAGAGATTGGAATCTCAGAATCGAATTTGAAATCATTTTGTATGCTTTATTTCAGTCTCTCGATATTTTTGCTCGCTTTTTTCTCGATTTTATCAACCACTTCCGAAAATAACACTTGACACTTTGCATTTAGCACTTAGCGCATACCTTTTTTTCGTATATTTTGTTTTCTTATTTCCGATGTTTTTACACCATTTTACATTTTCTCTATCGATTGAGTGGTCAAACGCACCAGTTGAAAATAATTTTTGAGGAAATCACACCAAGTGTTTAAAAAAAACCAAGTTGAAACTACGCGCTTGTTTTTTTTTAATTATTTTTAACGGCTGTGTTTGATCACTCAATCGACAGGGAAAAAACTGTACTACAAAACGATGTAAAAGAATCTGAGATAAGAAAACAAAATATATGAAAAAAGGCATGTGTTAAGTGTTAAATGCAAAGTGTTAAGTGTTATTTTCGGAAACACTGGTTGTCACTAGTATTTCGACTGTGGGAATCAACATAAACCTTGACAAATGCAGAAAATATACATTGAGGTGTAAATTATGCTCAAATAAAAGGGCAAATTATTCTTAAGTGAAGGGTTGGTATCAGTTAACTCGACGTTTTGAAAAATTTTGACTTTATTTTTTGTATCTGGTACCCGAAATCGGGTAGTCTGACCCGGAATTGTTTTCATTAAAGTAGATCCATTTTTGTCAAATTAAGAAATTTTTATACCAATGTGTGGCCACTATCCTAGGCTTTCAGTTGCGGGCTCACATGCTCAAAATTTTGCAGAAAAACACACATAAAAACAAAAAATAAAGTCAAAAGTTTTCAAAACGTCGAGTTAAGTATTATTTTCGGAAACACTGATCGAGTCTACCCATTTGTCTTTTTTATTCATTTCGAATATAACGTCTCTTTTTACAATTTAAAGCTTCTTTTTTAGTAAAATTCGAAGCTCCGTAGAAAGAGAAAAATGTCAGATCTGTCCACAGCCATCGAAACTGAGGAGGGCACTAAACAAGATTCCAAGACGTCGTCTGAGGTGCCATCGCTGAGTTCGCCTTCGATCAAGACTAATGACAAGGAAGTCAAGGTCACAATTTATCTACTGTTTTGTATCAAATCGACTTCCTGTTTTAGAGCGCGGGCGATGATTTGTCGGTGGGCATCCCTTCTGAGCTGGCTTATCGTCATCCGCTGCAGAATCGTTGGGCTCTCTGGTATTTGAAAGGTGATCGTGCCAAGAACTGGGAGGTTTGTAATTGATGGACTTTTTATTTGCATCAACAACTTTATTTTGTAGGAGTGCCTGAAGCGTGTGTCAATCATCGATTCCGTCGAAGACTTCTGGGCGTAATTTTTACATTGTTTTTTGCAAGTTGTGGAATTCTTTAGTGTCTCTTTTTAGTCTCTACAATCACATCCAGCCGGCGAGTGGTTTGACCTGGGGAAGCGACTACTATTTGTTCAAGGAGGGGATTAAGCCGATGTGGGAAGATCCTGAAAACATCGAGGGGGGTCGCTGGTTGATGGTGGTTGAGAAGAACAAACGCGCTCAGAAACTAGACACCTATTGGCTGGAACTTCTTATGGCTATCATCGGCGAGCAGTTTGATGAGCTGGGAGACCATATCTGTGGAGCTGTTGTCAACGTGCGAAAAGTGTGTGATAAGGTAGGTCATTCAGGTTTGGTACGGAGTGGTGGATCAAGGCGTGTAATTTCGATTCAAGGTTGCGCTCTGGACTCGTGACTCCACTCAAGATGACGTCAATTTGCGCATCGGGCATGTCATCAAGGAGAAGCTGGAAATACTTGACTCGGAACAAATCAAATATGAGGTCTTATTGAGCTGAATTATGTCAATGTTTCTTACACGTAATGTTTTTTTCAGGTGCACAAGGAATTGTCGGCTCGTGTGGGATCCATCGTGAAGCCGAAGCTCGTCATTCCCGAGAAGAGCTATGCATAAGAAACACGATGTCTGAGCACGAAAATATCCGTTCACTTGTCTGTTATGCCGTTATCCAATAAAGAGATTGTGGTAAATTAACATTGTGTTTCTCACCGGAGAATTTCGACATTTGTCACAAAATTTTTCTCACTGAATTTTTGGTTATTATCGAATTGACGAATAATTGACGAAATTTTGCGGTCACCAATCATGGCTCATGCTTACTGCTGAATTTTGTCGCTGTGTAATAGCGAAATTCTTGAACAAAATTTGGAGTGATTCTCAAGATTTTTCGAATATGTGAAGCGAGTAACTTGTCTTAGTTTGAAAAGCGCTGGAAAAGGTATTGGTGTAGGGCGCGTCTCGATCAAAATTTTTTTCATCATCTTGGAATTTTGTATTTTTCGCAACCTTTTCGGCCGCTCATTTACATAAAACGATTGGATGAAACGGGAAAACGCCACGTTTTAGAAAATAAGTGCTATGATGAGCGAAAATATGCCACGTTATTGTGAAAATAGGCCTTGGTATATCAATCCGTGGTTCAAAATAAGGCGAAGTAATACACAAGAAGCTAAAATATTTAAAACACATGTGGGTGTGCGGCAGCAGCAGAAATTTACTGCTGATAGATTTTTTAACATCTCATATTTGAAGTGGTCGAGGGTCTCAATCATTTAACTTCCTAGCTTCGGTTTCGCGTACGGACCACTTGTTACGTACGCTGATTAAAAACAAATGGAATTGCGAGCTACGGGTGTGCTTTACTTTGTTAAAATTTAGAGAATTAGTGATTCTTACGCATCTTTAGCCTTCACTCGAACAAAGGAACAGACGTCGTCTTGCATCACATAAGCTTGTCTTATATTTGTCCACAAATTAACAATAGAACAAAACACTCCACAAGCTTTCGACTTCAATGACCCTAGCCATTACAGTCAATTTGGTAGACTCACTTAAAAAAATTGAGAAGATAGGAAACGAAAATATCGAAGGTGAAACAAAGGGTGCGTAGGCGTTTATCCTTTATGCACTTTTTGGGACAAACGAATTTTTTTGAAAATCATGCCACAGTACAGTTGCGTATTTTTTAAAATACTGTTCTGGCGTTATGACTTCTTTGGGATTTTCAAAATTCCATCTCTTTATTTTCATTGGTTGACTCAAGGGTTACTACTGATTTGAGCCGGTAGAAGAGCAGTTTGCATTGAAAGCAGTTGGCATTGGACATTTAGCATCGGTTTTTTCGTTGTCCTTTATTTTAAATTTTTTGAATTGGGAGCCAGAGATAACGGGTATTCAAATTTTTCGTAAGTTTTTTACTTGTAATATTAGGTTGCCTCAAAAGTTCGCACCGCGTTGCCTTGGTCCCCCCTGTTGAAATTTTTTGACAGTTTTAAAAAGTTCTCTGTGTTTATTTTGCAATGTTTTTCAGTTTTTTGTTTATTTTTTTGCTCAGCTCATATTGTATGGTTTGGAATTTGATGGAAATTATTTTTGTTGATTAATTGTTATGCTTTGTTTTGAATAAAATTTGAAATTATGCTTTATTTGAACATTTGACTGTGAAACGGTGCGAACTTTTGCTTGTGCCCTTCATGTTTTTTTGCAATTTCATTTATGAAATATGATCCACTCCTACCCCTAATAGCCCTAAACCACCCACATTGGTCCAGATCTACTTTTAACGGTCCAGGTTTATCCTCTATAGTCCTAAACCACCCTTAATGGTCCAGGTTGACTTTTAACAATTCATATCTAACAATTCCCATCTACCTTTTTTATTGTCCAGGTCCACCCTCAATAGTTTCCATCTACACTTTGTATGTCCTCTTGGTTCATTTGGGTGCCACACGTAAAAAAAATCCGCTATAAAAACCACCTTAATCTCAGATATGGCAAATAACTCCATGAGTTATGTAACATGTGTAAAGTTTTTGTGGTTTTGACCATTGAAAAAAATTTAGGATCTGAACACCCTAAAAACCAAAAGGAAATCTGCTAAGGTTAGAGAATGTCACTACAGTGGCGATCACAAAGTCAAACGCAAATAGGAAAAATACAAAACCTAAAATGAAAAAACTCATCAACAACAATTCCCAACAACAAACAATACATTTGATCTAGCAATGTATGACTCAACCACTTATCGCAAGAATTCGAAGGCCTTTCGACTTATGGGCAAGACGTTTGTCACGCTCCTCAGCAATAGACAGTTTGATAGCCTTGTCGGCTGGAAGAGAAAGCAATGCAACAGTGCCCCTTCTGATGAGTGGTTCGGGAGTATCAGCGTGGTTCGGGTACCCGCTGGTGGTTCGAGCCCCATCTTGGTAGTTAGGGCCTGATCCTGGTTGTTTGGGGCTATCTACTTGGTTCGGGCCAACAATAACCAAAACGTTAAAATTAAGCATAATTAAGCATAAAATTAAGCATAAAAAATTAAAAAAAAATTTCTGTCCTGAGACTGAGGGGTCAGAGTGAGGGTTTGGAGAGTGAGGAAGTGCTTAAAATCCGAACACTCACTCGAATCCTCACTCTTCCAAACCCTCACTGAGCTATTGGAGACAGGTGAGGGTTCGGAGTGAGGGTACGGACCTGAGTGAGGAGTCAGGGTTTGAAATTTTTTGTTGTCCCCAATGGAGAGTGAGGGTTTGAAGTGAGAGCTCGGATTGCTCATTGGGGATGCGGCTTTAGACTGCACATGTAAAATGGGCTGTAACTGAAGTGCACCGATAGATCTAACTAAAAATAGCAGCTTACAATATCATTTCTGTTGATCACCCTGTAGCGGAAACTGATAGCTTGCTCAATCGCTTTCGCGTACTTCAGATTTCCTGCAAATACCATTATTTTACACTCAAAAACACGAACCCGAGAAATACCTGTTCTCGGCTCCCCAAAAGTGACTAGCTTGACTTTTTCTGACGGAAAAATGGTCTGGTTGACGAGGTATAGAGCGGTCATTGAGGCTAAGCTCGCACCTAAGGAATGGCCAGTTACCTGAAAATAAGATAATTAGATTCCTAGTCTACGTTGCTGAGAAAAGTGCAGGTATACCCAAACTCTGTAGCCCTCGTGAGACTGTTTCAACTTCATCAGCGATTCCTTCATGCCCCCTTCTAAGAATAGTTTCCTGAAAGCGGCATAGAAATAGGTCATGACACCGCTTCCATTCACAAATTTCTCCCAAGCACCCAGTTGAGCTCCAATGCCGTGGATGAACTCCTAAACAAGGTGTGAATTAGACAAAATTAATTGAATTATTTGAAAAATCGGACTTGGAATAGTTGTTTGTCGACTGTGGAGCCTCTGTAGACAACATACAAAGCCTTGGCCTCCTCTGACACGGCCAACATACCAGCGCAAGTGTTGTGACTTTGATCGCAGTCTACTTCAAAGTACTTGATTAATCTGAAATTATTGTTTGTTTTTACGTGTGTAGGTCAATTAAAGCTGCCTAAAATAGTTTTCTTTTGTCTTTCAATATTCTTTTTTGTGCAGATTTTCAGAAAAATTCAAGCACAGCAAGAACAAATATTGGTACAGTTAAGTCTTTGTGTGTTGGCTATGGTTACCTTCGGTGCTTACCTTAATCGGCACTAGTGCCGATTAAGGTAAACATCTCCGCCCCCCTATTTTGCCTTGGTCCGTCCTAGTCCGTCCTAGTCCGTCCTAGTCCGTCCTAGTCCGTCCTAGTCCGTCCTAGTCCGTCCTAGTCCGTCCTAGTCCGTCCTAGTCCGTCCTAGTCCGTCCTAGTCCGTCCTAGTCCGTCCTAGTCCGTCCTAGTCCGTCCTAGTCCGTCCTAGTCCGTCCTAGTCCGTCCTAGTCCGTCCTAGTCCGTCCTAGTCCGTCTAGTCCGTCCTAGTCCGTCTAGTCCGTCCTAGTCCGTCCTAGTCCGTCCTAGTCCGTCCTAGTCCGTCCTAGTCCGTCCTAGTCCGTCCTAGTCCGTCCTAGTCCGTCCTAGTCCGTCCTAGTCCGTCCTAGTCCGTCCTAGTCCGTCCTAGTCCGTCCTAACATACGCTAAAATTAAAAAAAAACCAGAGAAGACCAATACAATATAGGAGGGGTTTTTTTTACTCTTTGTTATCGGCACCCTAAAAGCGGTCCTAAGAGGTGCTGGATAACCGAGGTTTGACTGCACACCAAAGACTGTCTCACAAGCATATTAATTTGGACAAAATCACCTATATTGGATAAAATTAGTTTTTTTTCAACAACAAAAATTAGAAAAAATAATTCCAGAATTATTTTATCGCTTACCGAGTTTTTAATATCGGAAGGAACAGAAAAAAAAGATCGCAGTCGGCAGGATTCGAATTTGAATTTTTTTATTTTCTTCAGTTAAATATTTACTCTTAATATAGTCATTTGTGCAATTTAAGCCAAACTTTTGTGAAAATTTGATCGTTATAGTCTGAAAATAACTTGGATTGCTCAGAATCCCACGCCAGAGCGGCTAAAAGGCCTCTGAAAACTGGGTTTTCGGGGATTTACCAAGGAGGGGGGATGTAAAGTTTCCCTTTTACTTTATTTTCTTGCTTTTCAGGTGTATATCCCGGACTCAGCTAAGAAGCAAGCTTGAGCTGGATCGGCAACCAAGTGAAGGATATTATGCACATGGGGGTTTACGGAGCTTTCAAATAGAGCGTTAAATGTAGAAACTAGCAAAAAAAAGGAATTCGCAGGCGGCAGGATTCGAACCTACGCGGGCAGAGCCCAATTGATTTCAAGTCAATCTCCTTAACCACTCGGACACGCCTGCGCATGAGGAACTACAGGAAAACGTGTAGCTTATTTCAGGTTTACGGCGCTGGTGCAAAATCGGGTGCAAATTTTGCCTTGGTCCCCCTGTTGATTTCTTTTTTTCATTTGACAGAGAAATTATTCCTGCACTAGACACAGATCATCCGATAGTGACTCTGGATGCATGAAAAATGTATGCATACCAGAGTTTCTTTATGCGGTAGGCCCCAGCTAACAAAACCATGTTCAAATTCCATCTTTTGGTCTTTTTTAGCGTGTCCAATGACCTATTTTGGTTTAACTAGCTTGGTAGACCAAGGTAATTGGTTGTCTTGTGGCAACCAATTTTTTTTGAAAGCCTAACTTTTTAGCAAGAGAAATGTTAGAAAACCTTGTTTTATCGTTTTTAGCGTATAAAAATTTCTCAAGAGACGTTTAAAAAGTTTTCACAGTTAACTAAAAAGGGGCCCCAGGTAAGTATCGCGAAATATCAGATAAAAGATGATAAAATGTATTCAATGTAACAGTAAAAAAATGAACAGATGAATGAAAGATAATTAAATATATGAAATGAAATCAACAGGGGGACCAAGGCAAAATGTGGAAATGTGGTTTACTATTGAGTAATTACATAGTTGCCACGTAACATTTTTAACAGTTAAAACGGAAAAATGCCCGCTTTTTGTGAAAAAGTGCCGTTTCTGTGAGACTCCTGTATAATAAGGACTGAGCCAGCATATTTTGGCAACCGTATAATATACCATCCGTTTACTGCAAAATTCTGCGGTTTCAGCTTCAAGAATTACGCTTCATATAAAGCATAAACAATATAACAGGGTATATCCAAAAGCAGGCACTTTTTCCCCAAACATGGGCATTTTTAACCCCAAATTAATTAAAAAATCGAGATATAGTCACATAAAAAGTTTTGTGCTTGCAAAATAAAAAGGTTCAGAGTGCCAAATAAGGGTAATTTTTTTAAATAAACTACTTTTAATGTGGTGAAACAGAAAAAGATGATCGCAGTCGGCAGGATTCGAACCTACGCGGGCAAAGCCCAATTGATTTCTAGTCAATCTCCTTAACCACTCGGACACGACTGCACATAGTGGAAACCATGGAAAAATATTCTTTGTTTCAATTTCACTTTTAGTTAATTAGAATCCACGATTTTTTTATTCAAAAAGCATGGTTTTCGGACATTAGCGACACTGGAATTAGCTGATGACAGCACTCTTTCTTTTAGCACCAAACTTTTTTGTAGTGATATCGAAAAAATTTGCTAGATGAGTTGCTAGATGAATGGGCATTGTTTTCCCGACAATTAAAGTTTCGGAAATGTCGACGCGCCCAAAAACAATGGTCCTTTGAGTATCGAAAGATACTTTTAATGTGAATTGCTCTGTGATATTCATGAAGCATGATCTAGTTTCATCTTTTAGGTATAAAGAAATAAACTCACTTTACATCACTTCGACTATTCTTCAGGCAAGAAGTAGGGTCTTTTTGTTTCACAGCCAAAGTTAACTGAATTCGAAAAATTTTTCAGGAAGTGACAACTTTTAGCAAATTTCCACTAACCGCATATAGACTACGTCCCAACTTGTCAGTGTATCGACGACCTAAAATTAATTTTTTAAAATTTTTAACTTATATCTTTCTGACTACAGACCTTTTGCAGAAGATGCTTTTGTTGGACACTTGAAGACATCTCTCTGTGCAGTGGCACCCCCGGCTGGACAAGCAATTGGACCTCCGCAGGTGTTGGTTGAATAACACCATCTAAAAAGAGAGTTCTGTTAATCGAACATGTTTTGCAAAGGCCTTGTTCATAGTCGGGGTCAACTTTTAGGGGCAACTTTATTCAAAAAATGTCAATATTTTTCTTAAAATTCTTTTATTTTGATATTTTCGACCCTAGAGCAACTTTTGGAGCTCTACACAAAAACTCGTACAGTGTTTCCCAGTGATTTATAAATATTTGACGTATAAAAATCGGTGGGTGAAAAAAGTTGAGGGGTCAACTCAGGGGTCAACATTTGCTAAAATTTTGTAGAGACAAGATTTGAAATTTCTGTTAATGCCATCTTGTAGAGCTCAAAAAGTTGAGTGGAGGTCACAATTATCAGATTCGGCATTTCCTCCTCAAAAAATTGACATTGACAGAAAAAAAGTTGAGTGTCAACTCGACTATGCTTACAGCCAAAAGATTCTTAGTTTTCTGTCAATATTCTGACCTGAAGTCAAAGAAAAAACTTGCGACAAAAAACGAGTAATACAGTCAACAACCGTCGTTGAACTAGCAGTCCCAAAAGTTAGTACCGCTTAGGGTTCGATACTTTTTCACCTAATTTTTGAAATGTTTTACATTGTATGGTCAGAAAAACCGCGAGGGTTCGGATTCTGCCGGTCGTTTTCCACAATCCTCTAACTTTGCCATAAATTTTTAAGATTTCCAAGAAGAAATATTTTCTCAAAAGTTGGAGGAAAAGGTCATTAAAGGGACCAAATTTTTCCAAAAATTTGTTCTGTTCAAAGACCTTTTCCTCCAACTTTTGAAAATCTCATTCAGTCAATTGATAGCTTGTAAGAAAGCTGAGATCCTGGGCTACACCCTGGCCAAAAAAAATTGAAAAGTAATGAGAAAACCCCCGAAAACAAAAGCTTTTTCAAATTTCCAGCATTAAAGGCGCCATTTCAGGGTCGAAAAGTGTAACAACCTGAAAGAAGCCTTAAAAAAATTGGGTCAAAATCAATGACAAGAACACGATTTTGAACGCCAGGGGGGGGGGTCACCTTATTAGAGGAAATACGGTACGCGCAAAAAAAATTCATCGAAATTTCTTCAGATCACAATCAAGGCTTAGGTCCAGTGCTCGGAATTTTTGAATTTTGTCGTACTCGTAGTACGAGCTGAAAAACGATTCGTACTCGTATTCGTATCGTATTTTTGTCGTACTTGGCTTTTTTACTCGTACTTTTGTCGTATTATTATTTTTCAATGTTTTGTTTATTTTCAATCTTTTTTATACATAGTGGGTTAAATTAATTGAGAAGTACTTGCTTATGAGAAGAAAAAAGAGAATATATAATAATAAAAAAGGGATTAAATTTTTTGTTCAAACTTTGATGAATGACTTGACTCAATTGTTGAATGCCAAAAGTATTCTAGTTCGTAAGCGTTTGTCTCCAAATTTATACTTTAAAAACAAATAACAACTTCAAATTCATATAAAGAATACGAGTACGACTTCCGAGCACTGCTTAGGTCTTGGTAGAGCAAGGCAAGCACCGATAAGCCTGTGCCTTCTCAAATTTGTTCTCGCGCTTTGTAAATCACATTATTTAGCGACTTTTGCTTATTTTCTTTTGCGAATGGTAACAGCCTTGCTTTAAAGACCCGCCAGTCTTCAAAATCCGACATTTTGAAAAATGGATGTTGGGCTATCGAGAACCGCCGTAGAAACTAATTTTTTGGATTTTTGGACTAGCTGGCGAAAATCTTCAAAATTAAAGGGAAAAAAGTGTCGGACCCAGCGGGGGAACGAACTTAAGGAGGTTTTATCAAGAATTGACTATCCAAAGAAAAAAAATCAACTTTTAAAGATTAAATTTTGCGCGGAGCACTTAAAGTATACCACTCCACTCAATTAAAGTTGACCTCCTCCAGTAAATCAGCTTGGGGCACCAAGGCAAAAAAAAATTATTTCTAATTATTTTAATTTTTATTTCTACATTTTCAAATCTTAAAAACAAGTCTCGAAAACCAGTATACCGTATTTCTTCTAATAAGCATGCCCGTTTATTTTCAAATCAAATCCTTGGGGCCCGTTTATTGGAGACTGCCCGTTTATTTTTTCGATCAAAATTTAGTACTTCTTGAGTTCAGCCCACTCCTTAATTTTTGAAAAGTGACCCGGAAACACGTTTCAAACTTCAATTTTTTTCTGATTAATACAATACAAGAAACATTTCTAAACAGTTTCTAAAATTTAAAATTTTTTCAAAAATTGGCTTACCGACTGAGAAAGACCTTCTACTCAGGTAAATGTTTACGTATTTCATTTTTATTACAATTTTTATCACATTTGTACAATTACAGCTATTAAACAGGCAAGGGTAGCGAGGCATGTTAGGAAGTAGTCCCATAACCTAAGTACCGAAACATTTCTAAACAGTTTCTAATCCCAGAAATTTAAAATTTTTCAAAATTATTCTACTGCTCAAAGGTAGATGTCTTCTGAGTACTGAAGACCATATTTCAGTTATTTACACATTTACGCTCAAATTTCGAAAGGATTAGCCACATGTTCGGACAAGTCAAACGTATTTCCTAACTACAAAAGTACTAAAAAGTTTGAGTTGTCTACAGAATACGCGCTTTGCCCTTCCCAATCCAGGATTTGAAAATTGCTGATAGAGTCCGAAGACCTAAAACCATTTTTTGACAAACAAACATTTTCACAAAGTTCAATTTTCCGGATGTGGATGTGGATCCACATCCGGATGTATCTTCCGGATGTTTTTAAAGCCCTGGTACAGAACCCCCCTCAGGGTCAAAATTTCAAAATTATTATTTTTCACTCTTTTGTTTATTTTGAGCAAATTTTATTCCTCCAAGTTTTTATTTTTCACTCTTTTGTATATTTTTAGTAAATTTTATTACAATGATTTATAGCCAACGACATCAAATGGACGATCTCAGAGATTTTAACTCGCGTCGCTTGTATGAGGTTCTATCGCTTTCTGATGAAGAGTTTATCAAATGGCTGCAGTCAGTGGGAATACTTTTTGAATCACGCACTTGCTCTGGAAAGTTGGATGCAGAAGGTGAGCATAAAGAAGGCAGTTGCAACGGCAAGGGAAACATGAGCTAACACTGGATTGGACATGGCCACAAATATTCTCAATGGCGCTGCACAAAGAAAAGTTGTCGAACAACCAAAGGATTTCTTGTCGGAACGATTTTTGAAAATTCACCTATTTCTCTCAAGGAGGTAACATATTATTGCAACTGAATCATATTCATGTAATTTTTTTAACAGGTTTTCTAATGGTCCTACTACTGGTCACGTCAGATGTTCACAATCGAGGAAATTCAGTTTGAAATGAGGCGATCAGATGGAATAGGAAGTTAGGTAAGTAATTAGGTTTTCATCTTCATTTTATTTACCTTTAGGCCATTATTAATGTTGCAGGAACGATTATATACTCTGACAAGTGGTCTTCCTACGTTCACGGAATGCCAAAGTTGCCTGAAGGGTACGAGCATTATAGCGTCAATCACAGCGAACACTTTGTGGACCCAGAAACCGGCTGCTGCAAAATGGGATTGAGAATACTTGGCAAAAGTTTAAGGCAAGACATAAGAAACAATTCGGGACGGCCAGAACTCTTCTTTCTTCATACGTTGAGCAATTCTGCTGGAGGCAAGATTACAATGGGCCAGATTGTCTCTACCATTTTTGGATCGAAGTTACAAAGCAATATCCATGCATTTGAATTGATTGAAATAAAGAAATTTGCTCAAAATGAACAAAAGAGTGAAAAATAATAATTTTGAAATTTTGACCCTGAGGGGGGTTAACAAAAAAAAAAAAGCAAAGCTATTCTCTGGAGTAGGTTAAAAGGAAAGGACATGTAGAGAGTCGGTGCACTTGGCACAGTCTTTGATTTCACTGCACACATTGACCATCCCGGCTTGGCTGACCCCCACTAAGCCAAAAATCACCATCAAAATGGTGGTCAATACACCACTGTCGGACATTTGGAAAGCCTAAACGAAGGCTGGTTATTAGTGTGCCAGCTGATCGCGCAATCAATAAGCAAACTAATAATTTTAAGTTCTTCTGCTCTCACAATTTCCGACTAAAAAGCTGACCTAATTGTTGAAGAAGATGGCAACCAATTTCTTCTCGTGGTTTCCAGGTCATGGGCACCTAGTCCTTCTTCTTAATGGACTCCTGCATGTGTGACGAGAACCCTTTGGTTGAATTGGAGTTAGGAGATCAAAGTGCGAAGAAAATATTTTGGTGTAAAATCAAAGAGATTTTGTAAATTGTTGCAATGACTAGCAAAAAGTTTCATTAATCCTATTAGTGGAATAATTGCAGTAAAATTATTCCCTTAGCAGCCCGGATAGTAGTAGAAACTACCAGAGCAAGAAAAGCAGGTAGCAAAGCGCTCTACTAAACAACGCATCTACGGTCACGCTACTTTTGTGTACACACTAATAATAGCAGAAATACAGGGTGTTTCAAGAAATTCGGCAGTTTTGAAATGACCACAACTTTTTTTCTAGTCCGCTTTTCGAAATTCTCGCCGACAATATTTGTTTTTTTTGTATCTAACTCAAAATTTTTTTTTCGAAATTTTTCACTTTTTTGTCTTGGTCCCCCCTGTGGTCCATAAATGACCATTGTTACCAGTACTGGACCATAGTTGGATCACCGCCGCGCCGCCACCGCCACCGCCGGCGGTGGCGGTGATGGCGGAATATTAGAAGGTCAGCGATGGCGCCGACGGCATAGTTTAAGGGCGGTGGCGGCGGTGATGGCGGCGGCGGTGGCGGCGATGGCGGCGGCGGTGGCGGCGGTGATGGCGGCGGCGGTGGCGGCGGTGATGGCGGCGGCGGTGGCGGCGGCGGTGTAGGCGGCGGCGCATAAATTTGTGCTCATGGTGGCGCCACTAGCACAATATTGGCATATGTCCTGACTTTGAGAATTTTTTCATTTTTCAAAATTAACTGTATAAAATGGAATAAATAGCTGAAAAACAAGAAATTTACGAAATACAAAGTTATTGTCCATAATATTGTCTTTGGCACCAAAAGCGAGAATTGAGGTAAAAATGAAAATAAGTTTCGTGAGCTTAACAATATGAATTTTTTTCTAGACATATCCCTCGATTTCTCAGACTGCTTTTGACATCTTAGCAACGCCAGCTACGAGTGCCGGAGTGGAAAGACTATTTAGTATCATGGCTATGCTCTCTCCAGGAAGAAAAACCCCAACTGGACCAATATTACTAAGTAGCAAAACTGTGCTTGTTTTAAATGGTCATCTTATTATTTACTGTCGTCTTATGCAAATATTTTTTGCTGCGTCTGTGACTACTAAGCGTGGTAGTAGCGACTAATTTTTGACATAAACGCAATAGCCGGCGGCGGCGAAATATGAGATGCCGCCGGCAGCGGTAGCGGCGGGTTATCGGCGGCAGCGGTGGCAGCGGTGGCAGCGGTGGCAGCGGTGGCAGCGGTGGCAGCGGTGGCAGCGGTGGCAGCGGTGGCAGCGGTTGCAAAATTTAGCAAAAATTTTTTGCCGGCGGCGGCTCTGATTTTTTGGAGGTGCCCAACTATGTACTGGACCACAGGGGACCAAGACAAAAAAGTGAAAAATTTCGAAAAAAAAAATTTTGAGTTAGATACTAAAAACAAATATTGTCGGCAAGAAAAATTGATATTTGAAAAACGGACTAGAAAAAGTTATGGTCACTTCAAAACTACCGAATTTCTTGAAACACCCAGTATATCCTAATAAAAAATGGCAGAAAATAATAACAATTTTTTTAATTAAAAGTTTGAGCTGAAAACAATCGCAACAATTTATAAAAAAGTACATTTTCAAAAAAAACACATTTTGACTACTTTTGAAGAAAAAAGGTAATTTTATACAGTTGCTTATTTTTAAGCGAAAAGATATATTTTACGTCAATTTGACGCTAAATTTTTGGTTACAAAGTGTCTCAAATAAGTACAAATCTTGAAAAAAACATACCTTTAAAGCCAATAAAAATGTGGCGAAACAGAAAAAAGATGATCGCAGTCGGCAGGATTCGAACCTGCGCGGGCAAAGCCCAATTGATTTCGAGTCAATCTCCTTAACCACTCGGACACGACTGCACATGGCCAGAAAGTTCACATTCATAACAATTTGGAAAATCACTTTTTTGATTAAATAATTTCTATACTTCAGCCAATCCGGTGAAAAAGATAACAGTGACCAACTTTTTGGCTATGAATCACATACTTTTGTGTCGGACACATCAAACGTTTGCGACTACAAACTTTGTGACCCACAACCAATTGATAATGACTCTTTAACGTGATCACTGATCACACAACTTCTAACTTTCAATTATATGTCTGCGTGTGTCCGAACACTTTACAATCATTGCAGAAAAAACTGAACTCGGTGGACTTTGTGAAAAATCAATAGACAAGTAAATAAACTTAACTCTTTTGTTCTTTCAGTTTGATATATTTTTGTCCAATTCAAAAAAAATTCAATCTTTGCATTTGCCGAAAATTCGACTCTATTAGACATACCTCCCCAATAACTTTTTCAAAGTACCATCGCTATTGATGCAAATGGCGGCTTAAGTTCGGTTTACAAACTCCTTCCCAAAAACGGTTTTTGGCTCCACCGTATATTCTCTATTAGAAACCCACTCTCTAATAAAGCTCATCCCCTCATATTTTGACTAAGATTTCAGAGAAAAAGTCATTTTTGATAGACAATTTCAATTTATCAAGGGTTTTAACCAAAAATTTTGCTGGTTGGCCTTATACCAGTGTTTGCACTCACTCTGATTTTTTAGGCAGTGAGTGAGAGTGAGAATCAAAATATTTTAGGGCAGTGAGATGAGAGAGTGAGAGTGAGGGTGAAAATTTCTGCATGAGAATGTGGTGAGAGTGAGAGAAAGAGAGTGAGTGAGGTGAGTGAGCTCACTGAGATTCTCACTACGAGTGAGAATAACTAAATCAAATTTTAAATTTTATTAACTAAAGCCATTGGCAGACAAGGCAGTTGATGTAATTGAAGATGCCGTTTCGCTGTTTCGTGATTCAATTATTTTGCAGAAACAGGTGAAGACAGCAGTTGACAATTACCTAGCCAAGTTGCATGAACAAGTTGTAAAATAAGGTAGTAGATGCAAACATTGTGCTTGATTGATCAGTGTTAATTGTCTCTCTTTTTTGAATTCAGGTGTACGCATTGCTTTAATTTAAATAAAAACTGTGTTGATCTTGGCCTGAACAGAAAATGTATTTCCTCAATTCTCACTGAGAATGAAAAAGTAAGCAAGTGAGAGTGAGAGTGAGACTGAGATTGAAAATATTGGAGTAAGATGAGTGAGAATAAAATCGGAAAATTGAGTGTGAGAGTGAGAGTGAGTGAGCTCACTCTCACTCTCACTCACTGAGATTCTCACTTTGAGTGAGCTCACGCAAACACTGCCTTATACACAGGTATGAAATTTTTTAATAAAACATAAACAAACAACTCAAAATAAACCAAACAATCCAGGACCCGAAGAAATCTGTAATTTTTTTCTGCTCTGCTTTCTTTCTACGCTCCTTGTAAAAGGCTTCATCCAGTGCATTACTGTGCCTGAGAATTGTGGGATCAGCAAAGTTCTTCTCTACGTAGCGTCGGACGAGATTCAAGGCCGTCTGATGATCGGCTCCTCGGCTTCCACTTCTTCGATGCCTATGGCCTCGCTGTTGCCGAATTTATTCACATCATCGGTGACCGTTGAGACTTCCGCCACAATTTCAGCCAGACTAAGAGCGCCATCTGCAATTGGGTGCGTAAATAAATCTCAAAACAAAAATACCTACCTGTTACCACATATGCATCCACTGCCATGTGGTCGTATATCTCCTCTTCTTCGTTGATTCCGCCCAGCATTTTCAAAGTCGCCCAAACATCGAGAAGCTCGTCGGCAACGTCTTTTTCCGCCTAAAGATTTGAACACTTTACAATCCCATCCACTTTAATCCTTACCTCTGCTTTTGGTAAAGAAGTTTGCATGTCTAAAGCAGTTCACAATGGTTTCACAAGATGGCAAAACGACCGAGTGGCCTTATATCGAGTATCGTTTCATTAGTTGGGACCAAGGCAAATGTGGCCTTATATCGAGTGTCCTTATATCGGCGGGGGCTTACATCGAGGTTCGACTGTACCTTTAATAGCTCCCCCTGCTCTAATAAGTTATTATTAGTATTAGTACTATTAGTAATAACTCCCCCTCAACTTTGAGGACCTATATCTCAGCCCAGAGTCAATTTTTTGCAAAGCTGTTTAACTCCCACGAGCTCTACCGATTCCGCTTTTTCGATTTTAAATTTTCACCCAAAATCTCGAGACTGACCTCAAATTTTTCCGATTTTCGGGCATCCGAAAAATAACTCCCCTAAGGCAGCATTCCAAAAAAGCCCGAATAAAACGACAGGAGGACAGGTGGGCGCTTATTACAGAAAACACGGCGAATTTTGACTTTTTGCTTTCTGACAAAGTTAAATGCCTGGTTAAAATTTATTCTAGCCCCTTGTTGTCACTGCAGCAAAGCTTTTCCAAATGGTAAAAAAAATTATTGTAAGCAAAAACATTGTTTTCCTATCGATCTGACAGCAAAAATGTTTTCAAAGCCTATTTCTTTTTCCACAGCAATAATTTTCTTGCTTTCTAAGCATTCCAGATGATAAATCTACCAATTATTATTTTCGCCATTTTCTCTTTAGTCGGATCAGAAAAGATTCTGTTCATGGTCTACCATGACACCGGAAGTCATTTTGGGTAGTCTCACCTTGTATTTGTGAGTTGTAAAAATAAAGTTTTCTTTTTTTTCAGAAGTATCACACCTTTTTTCACAAGGTATGCATGCAATATTCTCTCTAATTACAGGGTGGCGCAAGAAATTCGCCTGATTTCAAACCTTCATAACTTTCTGCCCTGACGCGATTCCGAAATTCTGTTTTCGCAGAAAATCTTAGAATTACGGCCGCGGTCACTTCGTTGAAACCGGAGAAAAAAAAATTTCGACAATTTTTGACTTTTTTGCCTTGGTCCCCCCTTTGGTCCAAAATTAGATTTTTGACATTTTCCTGTTTTAGGCAGAATTTTGCAGCAGTGAAATGCTCCAAAGCATAAGAGAAATCCTAATTCTTTGTTCAATTGACAACAATGAATCAACAACAAAAAAATCGATAACACTCAATTTGCTCCGGCGTGAACACCATTCTGCCTAAAACAGGAAAATGTCAAAAATCTAATTTCGGACCAAAGGGGGACCAAGGCAAAAAGTCAAAAATTGTCGAAATTTTTTTTTTCCGGTTTCAATGCCAAGTGACAGCGCCCGTAATTCCAAGATGTTCTGCGAAAACAGAATTTCGGAATCACGTCAGGACAGAAAGTTATGAAGGTTTGAAATCAGGCGAATTTCTTGCGCCACCCTGTATATTCGTCCCTATTCAAAATCGTATTTTTGGCATTGTGTTTTTGACCAACTTTTTGAAGACTGATCTTTCAAAGATCGACTCAAAGATCCTGACAACGCCATTTTGCAGAGCATAATCTATTTACAATATGGAATCCAAATATTTTTGATGAATAGACAGAAAATTTGATAGAGTCATACTTCCAAAAATTAGATGTCCAGTTGGTTCTGACACCTTTTCCCACATACCGTATTTCGACCCTAGTATAGAATAACCGCCCCCCAAACTTATGCATTCTAAAACTTAAGTAAAGAGCACCCAAATATATGTTCCAGTCCCCAGAAAAAGTGCGTAAAACACTTATTAGTCACAACTTCCATACGCTGGCCCACCCCTAAGCCTAAGGGCTGAGCCTAAACTTGTTGTTCCAAAGGGTAGTTACAACGATTTTTAGAAGGTCTGATTTTAGGGGAGGGGGGTATTCTATACTAGCGCCGGTATTTGTTCTTATAAACGGGCAGTCTCCAATAGTCGGGCAGTCTCTAATAAACAGCCAAGGCAAATATTTACCGAATATTGCAAATGATTTTGGTCCAAATTGAATTGTAGCAAAGTTATTTTGGCGTACAATACTCCTGCCCCACATTTTTTTTATTTGGCTATACAATTTTAATAATGTTTCAAGTGTTTAGTCGGTACTTGTTTAGTTTAGGCCCCCACATTTTTCAAAATCTGGTATAGAAGAAGCTACTACATCACCCCACTCACCACCACCACACCACTACAACACTGTTCTCCCACTAAACTTTCTTTATACACTACTCCCAGTGTACTATGGCCCGAAGGTGCTACAATTTTAAAGTACTTAAGCGAGTACTGTTAGATAGTAGTATCATAGGCAATTTTTAGGCAGTTTTTAGTAGTATTTGCAGTCCGAGAAGAGTGGGATGGGGCAAGGTTCCTACGCACCCTTGTAGTGAAACCCCATGTTTGCTCTTCGCCCCATGTTTGCTCTTTGTGGTCGCAAATTCCAAATTTAAAAAAATTTGATGTTTACAATTTATTGTTGGTGATTTGGGGGGGGGGCCTAAACTAAACAAGTACCGTTTAGTCTAGCCAAAAGAGGCCATCACGTCACAATATTCCATACAGTAACCAAACAAGTCAAAGATTTTGGACCAAATGTGAGCTATATATCTATGTGAGAAATTGTTTTTTTGTGATTGTCTGGTTTAGTTGCACTACATCCAATCTTACCTGCCTCACACACTGGCTCTGCAAGGTCAGGAAAGCATGTTCTGGGAGCAGACCGTCAATACTGCTATGATTCCCGATGTGTTTGTTGGTGGCGACAACAATCTGGGAATATTGATGTATTTTTTATGACTTTCAAACAGTTGCCAGTTACAGGGTTGGGCAAATTTGTTGCACTTTTTGTTTTGCTCATAACTTTTCAAATTTATTGTGTCTCGACGAGATCTTTTTTTTATTCGATAGAGAACACTCCGGGAAATCGAATGACACCGAACATGCATATTAACATTTATTGAAACATCAACAAAAACAACAGACAAAATCAACAACAAAAACCAACAAATTTTCATGTCGGACGATTCACTGAACTTCTTCCAATCCAACGGTTTCGGAACTTGCTCCAGCTCCGTATGCTTGGTCTCGGTATTCGCCTGATTTGACGCCATGTGACTTCTTTCTCTGGGGATGGATCAAGGACCAAGTGTACCGAACTCAGCCTGCCGATCTCGAAGAACTGAAGCAAAGGATTGTTCGAGCCTTCCAAGAACTGCCTCCTGACATGGTCCAAAGAGCAATTAACAGCTATGGTCGCCGCCTGCAACGATGCATTGAAGTCCAAGGCAGAAGTGTCGAACAAGAATATGGCAACATTCAATGAAAATTTGTTGGTTTTTGTTGTTGATTTTGTCTGTTGCTTTTGTTGATGTTTCAATAAATGTTAATGTGCATGTTTGGTGTCATTCGATTTCCCCGGAGTGTCCTCTATCGAATAAAAAAAAGATCTCGTCTAGACACAATAAATTTGAAAAGTTATGAGCAAAACAAAAAGTGCAACAAATTTGCCCAACCCTGTACTTATTGGGTTGGAATACTACCTATCAATATGCGATATAAGTAAATATCAGGGCGTGCCTATAGCCAGTGTTGGGAATGCTCAAATTTCTCCTCCTCGTCCTCCTACTTCGTACCGAAAATTTTCCGGGCCTCGTACTGCGTACCCACCTTTTTAGATCGCTCGTCCTCGACTTTTCTCGTCCTTTGTGTTTTCACTCGTACTTTGTACTAAAAAAAGCAAAAAAAAAACTAACTTTTTATTTAAAATTCATACTATTTTGATTGAATGCTGATATATTTTTGATGATAATCTCAAAAGACTAGTCGAAGAACTAGCAAAAAAAAAATCTCAAGCAAATGCTTGAGTAAGAACATCAAAACTGCGCTTAAAATTGTTGAAGTAATAGGACTTTTTCGTAAATATAAACACTTTTGTAAAAAAAGGTTTGAATGAAGAAACTTTGAGTAGGACGAGTCGTCTTTACCTTTCGTCTTCCATCCTAGTCCTTGCCTCTTCATCCACGTCTCTCGTCCTCGTAGTAAGAGGACGAAAGACGAGTTCCCAACACTGCCTGATCATTTAGAGAACTTGGCTAAAGTTCTTTATATCGCATGTTCCCAAAAGTGAGTTTTGACTACTTTTTTGAGCTTCTCTGGTCTTTATTTGGGTAGAAAACATGTTTTTAAGGCGCGGCCGAGCATTTTTGAAAAAAAAATTGACCACAATTTGACTTTTTGCCTTGGTCCTCCAAGGTAAACTAACCTGAACAGGTACCCATATACCTCACAAAGATGGAATTTGAACATACAGGGTGGTCTTTTATAATCTCCCTAGTTTGTTTTCGCCATAACTTTTTGAATTCATGGTTTTTCGGCGAGATCTTTTTTTTATTCGAAAGAGCTGCTCTGCGCCGAGCGATTGGTACCAAACATGCTTATAACACTTTATTCGAAACACCAAAAAAATAACCAAAACAAATCAACAACAATTTCAACAAATTTCGGATATTTTCTGAATTTCTAATCTCGGTATTTCTGTTCTGTGCTTCGTCCGTTCACGGCAAGGCTGTACTCCAATCGGCGTTCATATGCTCCAATGGCTCTGTTTTCTGTGGCGTCTGCACATACTGAAAATGAAATTTAACAAATCATCAAAAAATCAAAGAAAACCTTGCTTCCAATTCGTTTCTTGTTCTTCAGATCGCCCTCCTTGAATTTTGCGTACCACTTCTTGATTGATTTTGCATCCGGAGCTGTTACTCGATGATCGGCTTGATTGGCTCTCTGTTCACGTCGATATCTCTGCTGGAAGCTGGATATGCTCTTGCCCTCTTCGATAAACCATTCTACGCACTGAGATCGTTGCTGAGGCGAAAAAGACATCTAAAAAGATACATTTTTAAACAAGCCGTAGCTGATCAACAGAATCATGACAAAAATCGAAATTTGGTACCAATCGCTCGGCGCAGAGCAGCTCTTTTGAATACAAAAAAAATCTCGCCAAAAAACCACGAATTCAAAAAGTTATGGCGAAAACAAACTAGGGAGATTATAAAAGACCACCCTGTAGTTTTGTTAGCTGGGGCATACCGCATGAAGAAACTCTGGTATGCATGCTTTTTTCATGCATCCAGAGTCCCTTTCGAGTGATTTATGTCTCAGGTATGTGGGTGTGCGCATCTCTAACCATCCAAGCCCCCTGCGCCCCGAAGGTCTCAGGTTCAATTTAGCCAAAAGTTACAGCGATTTTAAAATGCGAAAAAAAATTTGCGCCACCCTGTATATTTTCCAAAACATTTAACTTGACTAATCAAATCATTCTTTTCAGATCAAACCGCTCTGAACAGGTGAACAAATACCAACTAAATTTGTTCTTATGACCTTTTAAAATTTTGTTAAAATAATCGATTGTGTTTTTACTTTTTATGGTGTGTAGTCAATTCAGGGAGTGACATCAAGTGGTCATTATCTGTACACAGAATTTATTTTCTTGCGTATTAACACTTGTTTTTCTTAAATTTTTAACGATTTTGTTCGTCTGCTAAAATAACTAAGGGTCAAGTTATCCATTTTTTTGCTTTAAAACAAACACTTTGGCTTTCTTTGAAGGGGCATGCCAGTTCGTTACGCAAAAATAAAGGCGGACACCAGCACAGCTTTTTCCTTCTCAGACATTTTTTGTATAAGTTCTTATTGTTGATGCATAATTATCCGCGCAAACAAGAACTTATTTTCTCGGTAAATGGCTTATACCCTGCGGCAAAGAGTGTGGACAATTGTCTGGTATGCCCAATCCGGGTCACCAAACAAGGTTCAAGTTGCGTATCGGGTCAATTGCGTATCGGGCCAAAATTCGGAAGAAACGTCAAAGCACCAACAAATAGGATCATTCAAGACTCTTCTTACTCAACCAAGCTATTTTACCAAAAAAAAGTTTCTTCCGAATTTGGCCCGATATTCTTTGGTGACCCGGATTGGGCATACCAGATAATTGTCCACACTCTTTGCTGCAGGGTATAAGCCATTTTACCGAAAAAATAACGAAATCTTTAACTACCTAGCAGAAAAGAAAATTTTTATCGTAAAATGACAAATAAGATGTCAAACAAATTCCTATCACCTCCTCTATCGAAACATCTCGTTGGTATAGCGCATTACCAAAAAGTTATGAGCAAAAGAAATGGTTCAAACAATTTGGACAACCCTGTATTTTTCTCAACAAAGCTAGTGTTATGCACCCCACCCAATAATTTTCGGCGGGTGTCCTACATTTTCAATTTTTTTTCGATGCTAGTCGGCTATAGCTCCAAACCCGACCTCCAGAAGTACGAGAGAAAAAGAAGGTCAGTACGAGTACGAAATACGAGACCAAATAATAAGAGGTACGACTACGAGAGCAAAAAAATTAAGGTACGAAGTACGAGTACGACCAAATTCAAAAATTCCGAGCGCTGATTAAGAGGAGACCGAAAAAATTATTTTCAAATTTTTTTTTAAATTTTTGTTATTTAAAAAACCAAAAATCTAAAACCAGGGGACTGAGAGGAGACCGAAAATGGAGTTCCAAGAGGGTGCTTTTTTCGGAAGGATCATCCCCTACTTTTAGCTCTTAACAAATACAAAGTAGGATTCATTTACATATTTACCAATCTTTCGGAGCTCAAAATAATTTTTAAATGTGACACATGCACTTTTTGGGAGGGTATATGACACTAGCGCCGAAATTTTAAAAATACTCTGCTTAATTTTAAAAACAATTTTTGCATCATATTTTTTTTCTAAGTTTTTAGCGGCAATTCAAATTTTGTATTGATAAATCAACGCTACTGTTCATTTCATTTCATCAGTGTCAAAGCATATCTGCGTATCTAAGCTTATCTGATTAAATTTAGATGTCAGCGAAAGTATTCAACTGGGCAAATAGGCGGTTCACCCTCCTTTCCGCAAAACTCCTTTCCGCAAACTCCTTTCCGCAAACTCCTTTCCGCAAAACTCCTTTCCGCAAAACTCTTTTCCGCAAAACTCTTTTCCGCAAAAAATTTTTAAATAAGGTTTTTGGTCAATATTTTATCTAAATTATTTCACTTTTCTTTCTTCTGCAGTTCTGCTGGCTGATCCATGTGCCAACCTAACCAAGTGGTCGTCCATTTGGTGTAAATATATTTTTTATGATTTTCGGTTTCTGAACTTGATTTAAAAAACCCGATTTTTGCGCTAATTCAAGCATTTTACCGTGTAACATCTATTAATAGATCCAGGTCTATTATTTTTCAACACTCTCGAAATCTGGAAAATTTTGGGTCGATCTCGAGATTTTTAGGTATGAACCCGAAATTTAAAAAGCAGAATCGCTAGAGCCCGTGGTAGTTAAGAAAATGCAATGAAAGGTTTGCCAAATGTTCATTCTCAGCTGAGATATAACTGTTTAAAGTCGAGGGGTGTCTATCATTATAGGAGGGTCAATTGGCTAAATTCTAGTATACCCCCTTCACTCAAGTGCAGTATACCCCTTCAGTCAATTAGCTTGGAGACCAAGGCAACTTTTTTGAATTTAAAATTAAAAAAGTTGCCTTGGTCCCAACCTAATTTGACTGAAGGGGGTATACTGCACTTGAGTGAGGGGGTATACTAGAATTGCTCCGGTCAATTAATAGAGGTTTTACGGCAAATAAAAAAAGTTTTGTATCTGTATACCGATGAGCTTTATTCTGATCAAATATATCAACTTTCCATAACACGCATAAGGTTAGCAATAACAGGCGAAGACAGTTGAAATCTATGACAATTTTCCAGCGATAATTTCTTTGACCATATTCTTTCGAGCATCTTTCATTTCGGTCTGAGAGCCCGGTGCCACCCCTCCATGTGATTGTTTGTGCGCGTAAGACCGGCGAGAGCTGCCTTATTCTGGTTCCAGTCCGCGATTGGAAATAGCGGATCCTTGACTGACTTCCCACACTTTCGGCCCCGCATGTATGTACGCTCAAAATATTTCAGATAATCTGAAACTTAAATTTTTCAAGGTATCGTTTTTAGCAAAGTACCATTTCTCTTAACTTCTCAAATAAAAAATACCTTCCAAATTTGTAGACAAATTAAAATCCTCGATTTCATGACACGCCAACAGCTCCTCTTTGACTTCTTCGAAACCCATCGCAACTTGATTAATTGGCAGGAAAGAAAGAGCCACAAGAGATCTAAAGAGCCCTCGCACGTTGTATTGATCGTAGGCTGGCTGAAGCTGTTTCCATTGGACATGAGCGAACGCATTCTTTGAAAGGTGGAACAAGCAAAAGTTTACACTGAATTCATCACCGAAGACATCAAAGAGAGCATTGATCGGAGCAAGTTCAAAATCTTAAAGAAGGATTTAGATCAGTTCATGAATTAGAACTTGCCTGCCATTACTGATTCAGGGCAGATATTACTGTCATAATCATGCAAGGTGTGGAACATCCGCGAGTACGTTTCTTCAGTCTTATTCGGGAGTAGAGCGTAGAAGCACGGCAACGAAGAATCCCCAATGAAATCGGTTTGCGTATTTTCTGAACCATCTGCTGTAGAGAGAGATCCGAAGGCAAAAGTATCAGCTGTTCATCCGAGAGATTAGATTTTGCAGCTTCCACGATGAGACCAGACCTCATTCCAATACTTCGCACTGCATCTTCTTTCACTTGCACGATGCGTTGACGTAGCTGAAAGATACTTTACATAAGTAAAAATATCAATAATTACGAGCCTGGAAATTGCTTTGACTCCTCCGACACGTGTGCGACTTAACTTGGGTCAGATTCTCAGTAGAGCCATATTTGGAGATTGCTCTTCCACCACAGATTCTAGCGCAACGCCAGTTCTGAACTGTCTTCACAGAATTTGAATAGGCTCTACGCATTTCATAACCGTTACACATCACTAGCATATTTCCTTTGCTCGTTTTGCTTATTGACGCCATTATCTATAAAATACAGTTCATATCAGCTAATTTTGACCTATGAGAAAAAGCACACGCAAGAGTGAAAACATAGACAATATAAAATTGAAATAATTTAGATAAAATATTGACCAAAAATCTTATTTAAAATTTTTTTGCGGAAAAGAGTTTTGCGGAAAGGAGTTTTGCGGAAAAGAGTTTTGCGGAAAGGAGTTTGCGGAAAGGAGTTTGCGGAAAGGAGTTTTGCGGAAAGGAGGGTGAACCAAATAGGCAACTGGGCAAATGTAGAATGGCTAAAGCAATTTGGTCGCAAAGAACTCACGAACAAGAATGTTGCAGCTAAAATACTCTCGGAGTATGGATTTAAGACAAGTTTATCAACAGTCGCTCGTCAAGCACCAAAGGTGGAGTCTGAAGCTCTTTGCGACGAAATTGCTTTAGCCATTCTACTACATCACTATTTGCCCAGTTGAATACTCTCGCTGACATCTAAATTTAATCAGACAAGCTTAGATACGCAGATATGCTTTGACACTGATGAAATGAAATGAGCAGTAGCGTTGATTTATCAATACAAAATTTGAATTGCCGCTCAAAACTTAGAAAAAAAATATGATGCAATAATTGGCGAAATGTTTGGCCAAAAATGTCATATGCACTTTTTGGCGAAACGTCTCACTACCTTAAAAACTAGTAGAGGTGATGAAACCGGTTCGGGCGGGATTTCGGGACGGGATTTTTAGCCAAAAATATTTCGGGATCGGGATCGGGATTTTAGAAAATTGTTACATATAGTTTAAATTACGACTATTACTATAAGTTCTACACGTGTAGCCTAGTGGGTTGGCTTCCCACTTTTTACGTTACAACAATTGGCGCAGTCGGCAGGATTCGAACCTGCGCGGCAGGGGTGGGACGGAATTCCGATTTCCGTCTTCCGATTTCCGATTTCCGGTACTTTTTTCCTTCCGATTTCCGACTTCCGATTTCCGAAAAAATGGGTCAAATTTCGGAAATTTCGGAAGAAAATAAATAACTTAGAAAAAAATTTAAAAAAATTTTTTTCAGAAATTTTTTGAATTTCTTCCGATTTCCGTCTTCCGATTTCCGGCACTTTTTTCCTTCCGATTTCCGACTTCCGATTTCCGAAAAAATGGGTCAAATTTCGGAAATTTCGGAAGAAAATAAATAACTTAGAAAAATTTAAAAAAATTTTTTTCAGAAATTTTTTGAATTTCTTCCGATTTCCGTCTTCCGATTTCCGGCACTTTTTTCCTTCCGATTTCCGACTTCCGATTTTGAAAATTTTTCTCTTCCGGTTCCGATTTTTGTTCCGACTTTTTTTGCCTTCCGTCCCACCCCTGCTGCGCGGGCAAAGCCCAATTGATTTCGACCAATTCATCTTAGTGGGATGTCTGCTCTGGATTCCTAGTAGCCCTGCGAACGGTTTCTATAAGTCCATCGAAATCTACATTCATACTTAAAGGGGGAGATGTTACATATAGTTTAAATTACGACTATTTCTATAAGTTCTACACGTGTAGCCTAGTGGGTTGGCTTCCCACTTTTTACGTTACAACAAAAATAAAAGAAAATAAAACGATCCATTTAAAAAATCATTTATTCACGTTTTTTTACAACAATGAACATCACTTTATAAGCAAACATTCAATCGGGCGGTGCTACCGCCCAACATCTTGATGACATTGCCGTACACTCCACATTTTGCTTCAGTAGCCGACAGCTTTGCAAAAAGATCGATTCTCCAAATAACACTCATCTGAAAATGCAAAAAGATAAAGAACGCATCAACGTACAAAAACGGAAACGATGCAGCAGAATTCATCGAACAAATAATGAATAATTGGTGAAAATGCTATAAAAAATCGTGTCGGGATTTGACGATTTTCGGGATCGGGATTTCGGGAAATGGTCGGGCGGGATTTCGGGACGGGATTTTGGACCGAAATCGGATCGGGCGGGATCGGGATCCCGTCCCGTCATCACCTCTAAAAACTAGTTTGTTGTGATAATTTTTTTGAAATTTGTGTTCTGTTGCATTTTTGTGCTACCCTTGTTTGTATTCATTCCAAATAGACTTGTGTTTATTTATTGATTGGCAAAGAACACTTTCTAGTGATAACAAAGCAAGCAAATCAAGCCAGGCATATACATCAACTACTGGTCAACTACTTGTTTTGCTGGTCCTTTTCTGATTTCTGCTAGGAGAGTATGAAGTTTTTGGTGGTTCTACTGATATTTTTGAGTGTTGCAAACTCGAAGAAGATCCTACTTTTTATGTACCACGACAAAGGCAGTCATTTTGGGTAGGTTTCTAAGGAATTTAGAAAAGCTGGGTATACTAAAAGTACCTACAGGGTGGCAGAAACATTTTGCCCTTATGAATTTCAGGCATGATTTTTTTTTAGTTTTGACTATTATTTTGACCAGATTTTTTTATTCTAAAAGTTGACTTTCTTTTCTGTTCTTGCTATCATCTTTTTGCTCTGGCCTCAGGTATCTTCTCTCTTGTTCTTCTCTTCTTTTTACTCTTTGGTTCTTTTATTTTGATTTATTGATTTTCGTTTGACTTTCTGGAGCAAGTAAAGAACACCCCCCAGAAATATCTCCGTATTTCCTGTAATAGAAGCCCCCTCTCTAATATAAGATACCTAAACCCACCCCCCTAGAGGTCATGCAAAAAATAAAAATCTTTCTGTTATTGCCAAATAAATATTGCATCTATCCAAATACCCAGCTATTTTATGGTACTCAATGGTACTGGATGGTTGCTAAAATTTTTGACTATGGCGCGGAGACTTCAAAAAATAAAACCCCCCTCTAATATAAGCCCACCCTAAAGATCATCCGAAAAAATAGAAGCCCTGGGTCTACTATTAAAAAAAATACGGTATTCTTGCAAGCTGATTTTTTGTGAATTTTTTTCCATATTTTTCATTTACATTTTTGAACAAAAGGACACAATTTATTTATTTTTAGTTGATATAAAAAAGGCTGTCGTTACTTTCCAACGTCAGAAGTTTGAAAGGCCAAAAGGCTCGGCCGGCCGAGCCGAACCGAAAGCCGAAAACCGAAAAAATGCCGGTTTTCGGCCGGAAAAGCCGAAAGTCGGCCGTCCTGCCGCTGGCCTACCCCTAAGCCTAAGGGCTAAGCCTAAACTTGTTGTTCCAAAGGGTAGTTACAACGATTTTTAGAAGGTCTGATTTGGGGGGGGGTATTCTATACTAGCGCCAAATGTACTATTAGTTTTCTCAGACTCTCATCTTTCGAATAAAAAAAGGTCTGGTCAAATTTTTAAAATTCCAATCATTGTCGCCGAAAAAATGTGAGCCACCTGTATTTTTGGAAGGACTTGATTTTATTTTGCACGCTTTTTCTTGCCTATTTTCGTCTAACTTTGATCAATTTTCAGGAGCTACACACCTTATTTCACAAGGTTTTCCTTCACTTTCTGGACTTTTAAACTGTTTATTCTGGGTTTAGCCTAGCTGCAAGAGGGCATAAAGTCACAATATTTCACACCTATTCTAACGAAACCAAAGATTTCGGACCAAATGTGGGTTTTTCTGTGTTTGAAAAGTAGTTTCAGCATGTGTTGTTTGCAGATAGAATACATCAAGGCATATTTACCATCTGAAGAACCTCCACAAATACTGGGACATTTGTTTTGGAAATCGACTATATCAGCCACCAATATTCCAAATGTTCACAGAGCGTGTGATGACAAGCTGGGAACACTGCTGTAAATCTATTTTTGGATAAATTAGTTCATTGGTTTTTATTTTTTTTTGCAGTTTGGAATACTCAGAACAGGTGGAACACCTTATTTTTAGCTTTTTTATTAATTTGATCTGAAAAATTGGCTACAGTCAACTCTCGATTTAACGACACCCCAAAAAGCACGACCTCGGGTCCGACACTTTTTTAGCTTAATGTTTTAAGCCTTTTGCCAGATGTCTGTGTCTGGTCAGTCTAGTCCGAAATATCGCAATAACAAGGGACCACAGGCGCCTTTCGGTGCCTCTATAGTAAAGTACAGTACAGTTATTTGTATAGTACAGTTATTTCGAAATTTCAATGAGGGACTTTATTCATAAAAATAGGTATATCCCCTGTTAGAACTCATTTTTTCGCCTGTTCTTTTTTTTAAACGAAAGCTGACATTCTGGGGAACACGATGGTATTAGCGACAAAAGTGATTTCGCTATCTACGACCCGTTCTGGCCTTCGAAGTGAAAAAGCGTTAAAACACATGCCAAATACTATATAAGATTATGATTTTGCCGATCGTTTTTGTAAATGACAACAGTATTGTCGGAAGGATCCGCGGGTACTCCATTCAACTACACCCCTTTTTCAAAATATATTGTCGTTAAGTACCCGCGGGTCCTTCCGGCAAAACTATTGTCATTGACTGTAATCATAGTCGAGTTGACTCCTCAAGTTTTTAGGCATCAACTTTTTTTTCAAAAGTGCTAAAATATCAATTTTTTTGAGGAGAAAGTGCCGAATCTGATATTTGTGACCTCCACTCAACTTTTTGAGCTCTACAAGATGGCATTAACAGAAATGTCAAATATTGTCTCTACAAAATTTTAGCAAATGTTGACCCCTAAGTTGATCTCTCAACTTTTTTCACCCACCGATTTTTATACGTCAAATATTTATAAATCACTGGGAAACACTGTACGAGTTTTTGTGTAGAGCTCCAAAAGTTGCTCTAGGGTCGAAAATATCAAAATAAAAGAATTAAAAAACAAAATAAAAGAAAAATATTGACATTTTTTGAATATAAGAAAAAGTTGACCCTTAAAGTTAACCCCGACTATGATTACGGCCATTTACAAAAACGATCGGCAAAATCAGAATGATTGGGATATTTCGGACTAGACTGACCAAAGACATCTGGCAAAAGGCTTCAAAAGCGCTAGTGAAGAATAGGGTTCCAAAAATCAGCTTGGTCCCCCCTGTTGTTTTATTTGTAAAAACAAGAGGGGGGACCAAGCTGTTTTTTATTAAAATTTATAAGACCAAACTAGTTTCTACGCGGGACGGGACAGGTGCCTGGATTCCGGGACTGGACGATTCTCTAAAATTAACGGGACGGGACGGAATTGTCCCGTCCCTTCCCGTCATCATCTCTAATTATACCCCCAAAATCGACTTTTCCGCCGAAAAAGATCTCTAAGTCAAAAAGCATTTTCGATGCTCTATCGAATGGTAGGCTCTATATGTGTTGGGGGTCCTCCCGAAAAAAACATGCCTTGGTCCCCCCTGTTGATTTTTTTCGAAAATTTTTTAGCTCGAAAGTCTCAAAAACGCGTGTGAAAATCATATGAAACTACATATTTTTTCAGAAATATGTACTTCACCGAAAACGAGTGGTTTATCGTCGATTTCAATGCTTGCGAAAACATAGACTTTTCGCAAATCAATCTTCAACAAATTTTTTTACTGGACAATATCTCAAGCATCGGCTCAAACTAGGATGATTCTGTGTTGTTGTTCTGCGTCAAAGAATAATTTTTTTCGAAAAAAAATTAAAAACAATAGGGGGGACCAAGGCAAAAAATTTTGAAATTTTTCGAAAAAAATCAACAGGGGGGACCAAGGCATGTTTTTTTCGGGAGGACCCCCAACACATATAGAGCCGAATGGTGCTTAGGGTTTTTCAAGAGTGCATGGTCACTACCATATGTTTCCTTCTTAGGCCTGTAGACTTAGGCTAGGGGCAATTTTTAAATTGTGGTTTTAGGTAGAGATGATGGCTTGACCTTTTCGGGACGGGTCAGAATTCAAATTTAAAAATTTCGGGACGGGACACCGGGACGGGTCAGGTGCCAAAAAATTTCCGGGCGGGATTCCGGGACGGGACGATTCTCTAAAATTAACGGGACGGAATTGTCCCGTCCCGTCATCATCTCTAGTTTTAGGTATTCCTCAAAAATTATTGGGGGGTTGCGTATGCAGCAGTAGCGTCGAATTTTGACTCTCATTTATACAATCCACTGTTGCTCTCTATGTTAAACATGCCCTCCAAAATTCCAATTCAAACTTTGCATCCTAAGCATCCTCACCTTGGCATTTTGCCCTCTACCTCTTTCGCCTTCCTCCTAACAACTAATTCAATAATTCGTTAGAAAAAAAGTCAATTTATTTGTTTTCCAATAGTCTAGACAGCTATGCCTACAGCTCCATTTTTAACAACCATTCTAATATTCTGAGCAATGACTTGTAGTAGCCCAGTTAGCCAGAGGGTTTTGCCATCTGGTCAGACCATTGCCTCCACATCCATGTCTAAAAATGCTACTAACAGCAAGAAAATGACCCGAGTTCAGCTGTCCAAACTACCTTGTGACCATCTGGCTGAGTTGTGCCAGCGGTTGAGCCAGCAAGTAGCACTAGCAAATGCTCAATTAGTGGAGTTACTCATCGACAAAGACGCACTGCACATGCAGAGGGACTCTATTTTAGTTGATATCCAAGACCTGAGAAGTGATGACCAGGAAGAAGACTTGCCCACATTGGTCAAAAGGGTACTTCAAGAGGCTCGGATGGTCGAGAAGAATGTTTAGATAAAGACTTAGTGGGGTTTTTTCAAAAGCAATATTATGAGCTTATACACGGTTGCGCACATTAGAAAAAACAATGAGTGATTTTTGGACATAACATTTTTAATTTGTTGATTAACACTCCGAATATGGCTTGTACCGGGTGGGCAAAGAAATTCCCAGCAGTTCAAATGCTCATAACTTTTGGTAGACGTCGAAATTCGACAAACGGTTTTCGGCAATAGTCCTCGATTTGATACAAAGATAAAACAGTAGATAAATTGTGACCTTGATTTCCTTGTCATTAGTCTTGAATCAGTGTTGTTCCGGCGCCGAGATCGATCAAGACTCTTGATCGAAGGCGAACCCAGCAATAAAAAGTCCATCAATTACAAACCTCCCAGTTCTTGGCACGATCACCTTTCAAATACCAGAGAGCCCAACGATTCTGCAGCGGATGACGATAAGCCAGCTCAGAAGGGATGCCCACCGACAAATCATCGCCCGCGCTCTAAAACAGGAAGTCGATTTGATACAAAGATAAAACAGTAGATAAATTGTGACCTTGATTTCCATGTCATTAGTCTTGAATCAGTGTTGTTCCGGCGCCGAGATCGATCAAGACTCTTGATCGAAGGCGAACTCAGCAATAAAAAGTCCATCAATTACAAACCTCCCAGTTCTTGGTACGATCACCTTTCAAATACCAGCCCAACGATTCTGCAGCGGATGACGATAAGCCAGCTCAGAAGGGATGCCCACCGACAAATCATCGCCCGCGTTCTAAAACAGGAAGTCGATTTGATACAAAGATAAAACAGTAGATAAATTGTGACCTTGATTTCCTTGTCATTAGTCTTGATCGAAGGCGAACTCAGCGATGGCACCTCAGACGACGTCTTGGAATCTTGTTGAGTGGGATCCTCAGTTTCGATGGCTGTGGACAGATCTGACATTTTTCTCTTTCTATACGGAGCTTCGAATTTTACTAAAAATTAAGCTTTAAATTGTACAGTATGGCCCAAGAAATTCGGCCGATTTCAAATGGCCATAACTTTTGGCAGAGGGCACCCACATCAGGACCCAAACCACAGGGGCCATTAGAAACTGGGGAAAGCGAAGGGGGACCAAGCGAAAATCGTGTTTTTGACATTATATACCAAACAAAATGTATATTTTTTCTGGGACTATTGCCGGAAACCGTTTGTCGAAATTCGACGTCTACCAAAAGTTATGAGCATTTGAAATGCTGGGAATTTCTTTGCACACCCGGTACTTATTTTTCTTTAAGCCACAGGGAGGACCAAGGCAAAAGCCGTTATCTTTTTCTAATCACACTTTTCTAAGTAAATCGACCAGGCTGAGCACGAATCTGGCCTCAGAATTGGCATATGTCAACTAAAAACTGGACTTTCCTAAGAATTATGTTAGGCGGGAATTTGAAAATGCTCAAATCCATGATATCATGGATTTTTGCGACATTTTCGCACACACCGCAAATTGTTCGGAGCACTTAACCTTGACCCCCCACCCCACAGTCATTCAACTTGGGGGACCAAGGCAAAAAAAAATTTTACATTTGTTAATACCAATAATTTTTTGCACAAAAAGTGTAAACTGAGTTGTTTTTCAGTCTTTTTACGCAAAATAATTATTGGTATTTAAAAGTGTAAAAAAAATTGCCTTGGTCCCCCAAGCTGAATTGAGTGAAGGGGGTCAAGGTTAATTTAGCCAATTTTTTTGCGCAGTCCGTGCACAAAACTGAAGTGTGCAAACTCTGAAACATAATTTTAAAAGCTTTTACGGGTCGTCTCAAACCAGCCGTATTCAGAGTGTTAATATATCCTCTTTTTTGAAAAAGACATCATCAGAACCAGTGCTGGGCATTTCAAAATTTTCGCTCCCGCTCTTGCTCTTGGCTCCTGGCCTTAAAATTTTCGCTCCTGCTCTTGCTCTTGGCTCGGAGCGGAGAATCTCAGAGCCAAGAGCGGAGCCAAAAGCGGAGAATTGCCCAGCACTGATTCAGAACAAGACAAATTACAAAAGCTATGGTCCAAAATCATCAGTTTCTAATGTGCCACCCTGTACTTTGGAAAGGATGGTTTGAAAAAGATTTAGCGGATCTTTAATTTTTTGTGAGAAAAATTAAATTCAAGATTTAGCTTCAAAAAACTGAAGCTCGAGATTCAAGTTGGTCCAAGAATTCGCCTAATTTCGCCCGCATCCAGCCCAACCGTGGCGTAGCCAGGGGGCAGGGAACACGTACCCGCCATCAAAATTTTTCCTTGTCGAGACCCCCGTCAGATTTTTTTCAAAACGGTGTAGGTCAAATTGCCTAAAATGGTCTGGTGCCCCCTTGTCAGAAATTTCTGGCTACGCAAAATCGTCTTTTGCACGTTATATAGCAATTAAAAAACTCGCTCCAGCAGGTGAACGTAAAATTGTGGTCAGAAAAAAATGCTACAGCTTTTTGAAACCAGGCAAATATTTTGAACCATCCTGCAAAATTGACCTCAAACCATTTTCTTTGACATATGTCAAGATGGTTAAACATATTCTCCTAGGTGCATTTAAGTACAGTCAAACCTCGATATAGTGGCCCCCACCTCAAGTCCCGCCTTGGGTCCGACACTTTTTTCACCCTGATTTTCGAAGTTTTTTTACCACTTCTGTTTTGACAGTCTGGTCCCAAATTTCGTGAAGATTCCGATTTTCCCAGTCGTTGTTCAGAAACTGAATAATTTTTCCATTTGAAAATGAAAAACTTGATATACCGTAAAACCTCTAATAGACGGGCATGCCCGACTATTTTTCAACCCCTAAAAAATTGAAAAAAAAAATATTTTGATTTTAAGATTTTTGGGTACTCGAAAAAATCTAAAAAGCGGGATCAACTAACATAGAGGTGATCAGGAAGACGCAAAAAACAGATTTGCAAAATAATTTTCCTGGGCTGAGATATAGGTCCTTAAGGGTGCCCGTCTATTGGAGGGTGCCCGTCTATGGAGGGTGCCCGTCTATTGGAGGGTGCCGTCTATTGGAGGGTGCCGTCTATTGGAGGGTGCCGTCTATTGGAGGGTGCCCGTCTATGGAGGGTGCCCGTCTATTGGAGGGTGCCCGTCTATTGGAGGGTGCCCGTCTGTTGGAGGGTGCCGTCTATTGGAGGGTGCCCGTCTATTGGAGGGTGCCCGTCTATTGGAGGTGCCCGTCTATTGGAGGTGCCCGTCTATTGGAGGGTGCCCGTCTATTGGAGGGTGCCCGTCTATTGGAGGGTGCCCGTCTATTGGAGGGTGCCGTCTATTGGAGGGTGCCCGTCTATTGGAGGGTGCCGTCTATTGAGGGTGCCCGTCTATTGGAGGGTGCCCGTCTATTGGAGGGTGCCCGTCTATTGGAGGGTGCCCGTCTATTGGAGGGTGCCTGTCTATTGGAGGGTGCCCGTCTATTGGAGGGTGCCGTCTATTGGAGGTGCCCGTCTATTGGAGGGTGCCCGTCTATTGGAGGTGCCTGTCTATTGGAGGGTGCCGTCTATTGGAGGGTGCCCGTCTATTGGAGGGTGCCGTCTATTGGAGGTGCCCGTCTATTGGAGGGTGCCCGTCTATTGGAGGGTGCCCGTCTATTGGAGGGTGCCCGTCTATTGGAGGTGCCGTCTATTGGAGGGTGCCCGTCTATTGAGGGTGCCCGTCTATTGGAGGGTGCCCGTCTATTGGAGGGTGCCTGTCTATTGGAGGGTGCCGTCTATTGGAGGTGCCCGTCTATTGGAGGGTGCCCGTCTATTGGAGGGTGCCCGTCTATTGGAGGGTGCCCGTCTATTGGAGGGTGCCCGTCTATTGGAGGGTGCCCGTCTATTGAGGGTGCCCGTCTATTGGAGGGTGCCCGTCTATTGGAGGGTGCCCGTCTATTGGAGGGTGCCGTCTATTGGAGGGTGCCCGTCTATTGGAGGTGCCGTCTATTGGAGGGTGCCCGTCTATTGGAGGGTGCCCGTCTATTGGAGGTGCCCGTCTATTGAGGGTGCCCGTCTATTGGAGGGTGCCCGTCTAGTGGAGGGTGCCCGTCTATTAGAGGTTATACGATAGTGGCCCTTTAATTTTTAAATAGGGGCCACTATATCGAGGTTTTCATTTTCAAATGGAAAAATTATTCAGTTTTTGTAAAATGACTGGGAAAATCGGAATCTTCACGAAATTTGGGACCAGACTGTCAAAACAGAAGTGGTAAAAAACTTCGAAAATCAGGGTGAAAAAAGTGTCGGACCCAAGGCGGGACTTGAGGTGGGGGCCACTATATCGAGGTTTGACTGTATTTTACAAGCACAAGCAATCTGATAGTCAAATCCCTTTTTGTGCTTTTTATAATTTGTACACCATCATGATCAATCTTATAAATCAGCTAAAATGTTTTGAATCTCCGGCAGAAGTGCCGAACTCCTGGCTCGCCCAAAACCACGTCTAAACCAGTTCTTCACACGTGTTAGCCTGGTCAAAAAGTCGAATTTTTTTGTTTAAATTTTTTTTCAAAAGCCCTTAAAACACTTTTCTGCACGTTTCAGAAGCTAAAACGCGTGAAAAAGTGGTTCAAACGGGATTTGAGCAGACCAGGAATTGGGCACTGTAGCAAAATATATGTGTGAACAGCAATATTATGGTCTCTTTTCTACTACTACAGTCGAACCTCGATATAACGACACACCAAAAAGTTGGTTGGTCCGAAACTTTTTTTGCCTTGATTTCTAAAGGCTTTTGCCAGTTCCGCTTTGACAGTCCGGTCCCAAATATCGCAAGGATTCCGATTTTGCCGATCGTTTTTTTTTAATTTAATAATTTTGCCTCTAAAAAAGCAAAACCTCGATATAACTAGAGATGATGGCTTGACCTTTTCGGGACGGGACGGGTCAGAATTCAAATTTAAAAATTTCGGGACGGGACACCGGGACGGGACAGGTGCCAAAAAATTTCCGGGCGGGATTCCGGGACGGGACGATTCTCTAAAATTAACGGGACGGGACGGAATTGTCCCGTCCCGTCATCATCTCTAGATATAACGACATCCTATTTTCGAAAAGGGGTGTCGTTATATCGAGATTTTGCTTTTTTGGAGGCGAAATTATTTAGTTTTTGAAAAACGATCAGCAAAATCAGAATCCTTGCGATATTTGGGACCAGACTGTCAAAACAGAACTGGCAAAAGCCTTCAAAAATCAAGGTAAAAAGTGTCGGACCCAAGGCGGAAAGGAACTTTTTGGGGTGTCGTTATATCGAGAGGCGACTGTACTCTACTTTCTACCACAATTTGATCTCCACTACTTGATTGCCAAACACATATTTACTGTTGATATTTTAGCTCGGTGCTCTAGAAATCCTTGTAATAAAATATTTTATTTTTCGTTTTATAGACTCGCTGAAATGTGTGAACACAAACTTTTAAAAGACTTTGTAAAAAGCTGAAATTTACTCAATAATGATCGATTTTAGCTGCGAGAAGCACTCAACCAAGACTGGGATCTGGTAGTTATAGGTAGGTTTGTCACCTGGAAGTCAATTATAAAAAACGAAAATAAAGTTTTTGGTTCAGATGACTTGTTCTGGACCCTCGGCTTCAGCTTTGCCACTCTCAGACATCGACTCTGGGAAAAAGGCCTCCTCCTAATTCATCACCCAAGGTTGGTACTGAATAGGATTTTGCCGGCCATTTGCCCAACTTTAGTTGCAAACTCTTTTTGCTAAAATCAATTCTCGCTCAAAATCTCGGGCAAGGTCGATTCGCATACGAAAATTTTTTTAAAACTCACTGACAAATTTTAAATATTGAATTTTTTCAAATATTTTTTTGTCTTGAAAGGAATTTTAAATTTGACAGTGAGCTTCAATTTTAAAACAGTTTGAAAATTCTGAGCACGATCCGGTGCCAGGATTTTGGCCGGTCCGGACATTGCAGTTTAGATTGAAGGACTTGCAGTTAATTTTTTTTAATTTTTTTGGTACCCTGCATATATGTTTTAGACTTTTCTTGACCCTTTTAGATTAAACCAATTTTTTCTTTAAAATTGGACTATTTTCTAAAGGACCATGCTCGCGGTGGTCTGGCGGGTCAATTCAAAAATTTTTCATTGTCATTGTTCGGATTTTTAACTTGGTTTCTCGCAAAACTATACCTAAAATTAAATTCTAGGCCTTGTTTTGTTAGAAACCAAGTTAAATCCGAACAGAAGATCAATGATTAGGAAAATTTTTGAATTACCTCCGCAGCATGGTCCCTAAAGGAATTACAATTTATATTGCGAAGGATTTGAAGGAACTTGTTTACTTGGGAGGGGGGGGTCGTCCTTTTTGGTCAACTGTGAATAGTGCCAAGGAGAGAACTTTTGCCCAGCTCCAGCAACCAAAACGTAGTGGAAATATCGTAAAATAAGTGTTTACAAGGATTTTGAGTGCGAATAAAATTGTTGTTGTCGAGAAGCATCTTTGTAGTCTGACACCGCTCTCATTCGCTCAGCCTACCTTGGGGGCCAAGGCAGTTGGTCAACCTTTGATAACCAAATTTTTTCAAAACATGTCTTTTAGTACGGAAATTGTTTGGAAAGAATTTTTTATCGTTTTTAGCGTATAAAAATTACTTAGGAGACGTCTGAACACTATTCACAGTTGACCAAAAAAGTCCCCCAAGTAAACAAGTGCCGTAACTTTAACTAACTAACTACCGTAAACCAACTAACTACCGTCACAGTTGACCAACAAGGGCGCCTCCTCCCCAAAAATAGAGTGGACACGGCCCTTGAACTAAGTACTAAAATTGTTCCATAGTTACGCACATTCTTTATACTAGCTTTGAAACCGCCGTCTTGTTGCTGTGGTTTCTTTGATTTTGAATACAGTCGACTTCTCGATATACGAACCCCAAAAGTTCGTTCCCCTTTTCTCGACACTTTGCTCGATTTTGAAGTCCTTGGAAAGTGGTCTTTGGCTGGTCTGTCCAAAAGACAGGATTCCGATTTTCCAATCGATTTGAAAATCGCAATAGTTTTGCCGAAAGACCCTGCCCTCGATACAACGGATACCTTTTGAAAATAAGTGTCCGTCATATGAGAGGCGCGGTTCTTTCGGCAAAACTATTGCGATTTTTAGAAACGATTGGTAAAATCATAATCCTCGCGATGTTTTGGACTAGACCAGCCAAAGACAACTGCCCAAAGACTTCGTAAATCGGGCTAAAAAAGTGTCAACCCCTAAGCAGAAACAAACTTTTTGGGGGTTCGTTATATCGAGAGTCGACTGGACTAAAAATAATGGCGGAGGAAAGGAAAAAGTTGTTGGATACTGCAAATTCTGGTGCACTCTCCAAACCCGAGCGAATGATAGAACTTCTATCAATGATACAATAAAAATGTTGTTTATCTAAAATCTCCTTTTCCATTACATCAAACGCAAGTTGTTGAACACTGAAGAATTGGTTTGACACAACTTCTAAAGACAACCAAAATAAGAACACAACCAGCAGCCCTACTTGACACTCTTCTAAAAATTCTAAAATGCCAAATCCCGATTTGAGAGCGTGTCTCATGTGGTGAAAAAACGCTTTTAGGTGCGGCAAGACACTTTTCGGAAACAAATTTCTAAACCATAATAGAGATTATGGTTTTTGGTCAAAGAAATTACAAATTTTATTTTAATTTGCCTGTATGTTTCGAAAAGTCATTCTATCCAGTGCATCAACCGGAATAATCGACGGTTAATGAACCCGATTAGTCGGTCGGCTAATTTTCCCAAAAAAAAAGCCGGTTAACCGATCGGGGGTCCTATATGAGAATAGGATTGTTTTTTGAATAAAATAGTAAATGAGATTTTTTTACACGCCGCTAGCGTCGCCGCTCATTTTTGACCCGCCGCTGCCGCCGCCGCGGCTTTTTGGCCCTTCCGTCGCCGCCGCCGCTTTTTTCGCCGCTGCCGCTGTTTTTTTGCGTGTCCAAGTATGGAGCAAATGTGGCACATATGAAGCATAAAATCAAGCGGCTCTATGGAACTAGATGATGCTCTATGATGCTTTGTTGACCTCCTACATTGCGGAATCCATCTTTCGTCAAAATTGCCGTGCAAAAAACTGGAATTACTTGGAGAAATTGGTTGACCAAATTGTTATGATCTATCCGTAATATACAGTTGATGAATGTCTGTTGTAGATTTGAATAAAGATTTGATTAAAAATTCCTAAAAAAACAACAGGGGGGACCAAGGCAAAAAAACAATCCCATTCTCATATAGAGCCCGATCGGGTCCTACCCTAGTAAAAAATGAAAAATTAAAAAAAAATCAGCAATTTGCACTGCAATTCTAATCATTCGCAATGTAAAATGTTTGAAGGATATGAAGAATAGGGTTCCAAAAATCACCTTTCTCCCCCCAAATTTATAGGACCAAACTAGTTTCTACGAAAAACAACAGGGGGGGCCAAGCTGTTTTTATTAAAATTTATAGACCAAACTAGTTTCTACGAAAAACAACAGGGGGACCAAGCTGTTTTTATTAAAATTTATAGGACCAAACTAGTTTCTGAAAAACAACAGGGGGACCAAGCTGCTTTTATTAAAATTTATAGGACCAAACTAGTTTCTACGAAAAACAACAGGGGGCCAAGCTGTTTTTATTAAAATTTATAGGACCAAACTAGTTTCTACGAAAAACAACAGGGGACCAAGCTGCTTTTTATTAAAATTTATAGGACCAAACTAGTTTCTACGAAAACAACAGGGGACCAAGCTGCTTTTTATTAAAATTTATAGGACCAAACTAGTTTCTACGAAAAACAACAGGGGGACCAAGCTGCTTTTTATTAAAATTTATAGGACCAAACTAGTTTCTACGAAAACAACAGGGGCCAAGCTGTTTTTATTAAAATTTATAGGACCAAACTAGTTTCTACGAAAAACAACAGGGGGACAAGCTGCTTTTTATTAAAATTTATAGGACCAAACTAGTTTCTACGAAAAACAACAGGGGGACCAAGCTGCTTTTTATTAAAATTTATAGGACCAAACTAGTTTCTACGAAAAACAACAGGGGGACAAGCTGCTTTTTATTAAAATTTATAGGACCAAACTAGTTTCTACGAAAACAACAGGGGACCAAGCTGCTTTTATTAAAATTTATAGGACCAAACTAGTTTCTACGAAAAACAACAGGGGGACCAAGCTGCTTTTTATTAAAATTTATAGGACCAAACTAGTTTCTACGAAAAACAACAGGGGGACCAAGCTGTTTTTTATTAAAATTTATAGGACCAAACTAGTTTCTACGAAAAACAACAGGGGGACCAAGCTGCTTTTATTAAAATTTATAGGACCAAACTAGTTTCTACGAAAAACAACAGGGGGACCAAGCTGTTTTTATTAAAATTTATAGGACCAAACTAGTTTCTACGAAAAACAACAGGGGGACCAAGCTGCTTTTTATTAAAATTTATAGGACCAAACTAGTTTCTACGAAAAACAACAGGGGACCAAGCTGTTTTTATTAAAATTTATAGGACCAAACTAGTTTCTACGAAAAACAACAGGGGGACCAAGCTGCTTTTTATTAAAATTTATAGGACCAAACTAGTTTCTACGAAAAACAACAGGGGGGACCAAGCTGATTTTTATTAAAATTTATAGGACCAAACTAGTTTCTACGAAAAACAACAGGGGGGACCAAGCTGATTTTTATTAAAATTTATAGGACCAAACTAGTTTCTACGAAAAACAACAGGGGGACCAAGCTGATTTTTATTAAAATTTATAGGACCAAACTAGTTTCTACGAAAAACAACAGGGGGGACCAAGCTGATTTTTATTAAAATTTATAGGACCAAACTAGTTTCTACGAAAAACAACAGGGGGACCAAGCTGATTTTTATTAAAATTTATAGGACCAAACTAGTTTCTACGAAAAACAACAGGGGGGACCAAGCTGATTTTTATTAAAATTTATAGGACCAAACTAGTTTCTACGAAAAACAACAGGGGGACCAAGCTGATTTTTATTAAAATTTATAGGACCAAACTAGTTTCTACGAAAAACAGGGGGACCAAGCTGATTTTTATTAAAATTTATAGGACCAAACTAGTTTCTACGAAAAACAACAGGGGGGACCAAGCTGATTTTTATTAAAATTTATAGGACCAAACTAGTTTCTACGAAAAACAACAGGGGGGACCAAGCTGCTTTTTATTAAAATTTATAGGACCAAACTAGTTTCTACGAAAAACAACAGGGGGACCAAGCTGATTTTTGGAACCCTATTCTTCACTATAGCCATGTACTCCCCCTTTAAACAATCCAACTAATTCAGTTCGTGGTGTATGCAACCGCTGGTCAGACCCTTTTGTCAGCGGACAGTGTCAAGTCTACAGGTAGTTCACACTATATTTCGGCATTATACATCCACGTACTTATTTATTAAAGGCAGAAACTGGGTGTCCAAGAGCCCCCTGTTTCCCCATATACCCACAAATCAGCAGGACTACTTCCAAGCCAAGTATTTCAACCACAGGCTCTTCAACTTCTATGAAAATGCAGTGGATCTGGTCACCATGAACTTTTATGGTAATTACCAAGTGTTTTCTAGTCGTTGTGTTTACTCAAAAAATGGATATTTTTAGTGGAAAGCTTTTTGATGCCTAACATAGAAAAGTTCGGGGTGCCTAATTTTACTTGGCATGGTAACATTCATCTTTATTTATTTTTGAATTAATAAACACTTGAAAATTGGAATTAAGAGTTGTACAAAAAATGCTCCTTGACACTTGCTGATTCACTGGATCGCTTGGGATGGCCTTTGGCTGGTCAGTTTGGTTTATGGATGTGATGCACTCGATATAAAACTACCCCCAAAATTCGACTTCCAAATGTGTTTGAAACTTTTTTACCCCAATTTTACACGTTTTTTTGACTGGGCTAGGATCCTATCGGTCGAATAAAAACCGGCTTTGTAACCGATAAATTTATTCCGGATAGAAACCTTGGAGAAAGCAGGGTAAAGCAAAATTTTTACAGAAAAAAACCGGATTCAGGCCGGTTACTCGACTCCGAGTAAATACAAAAACTGAGCCGAAAATAAGGTTTGAAAACTCCGTTTCTCGAATGCGCTAATCCAAAAAAAAATGACTGCATTATTTACAAATCTAATTGCTTGGTCCAAAAAATCGCTCAGATTTTTATTTTACCGCTTGTTTCCAGAAAAATTAGGATTACAGTCGACTATCGATACCGTAAAACCTCTAATAATAGACCCGGGTCTATTATTAGAGAACACGCCTCCCCAAGTCACTTGTGGCATTGTGTTTTTAGCTATGAAAAATCTCACATTTTAAGCACACCACCACTCAAAATGTAGCTAAGAAACAGGGCTATTTTTTGAGTGGTCGTGCATAAAAATGTTGGATTTTTCATAGCTAAAAACACAATGCCACATGTGGCTTGCGGAGATGTGACCTCTAACAATTAGAGATGAGGACGGGACGGGACAATTCCGTCCCGTCCCGTTAATTTTAGAGAATCGTCCCGTCCCGGAATCCCGCCCGGAAATTTGTTGGCACCTGTCCCCTCCCGGTGTTCTGTCCCGAAATTTTTAAATTTGAATTCTGACCCGTCCCGAAAAGGTCAAGCCATCATCTCTACTAATAATAGACCCGGGTCTATTATTAGAGGTTTTTCGGTAACCCGCCACCCCTCAAGTTCGTTCCCGCCTAGGGTCCGACACCTTTTTTACCTCAATTTTGGAAAATTTTTGCCGAATATGATTCGTCAGTCTAGTGCAGAAAGGATTTTGATTTTGCCGATCATTTTTAAAAATTTTAAAATTTTTGTCACTAAGATCCGCGCCTCTCGATAACCCGCCACTCTATTTTGAAAGTAGGGTGGTGGGTTATCGAGAGCACGGGTGTTAGTGGCAAAATTTTAAACATTTTTAAAAATGACCGGCAAAATCGGAATCCTTGCGATATTTCGCATCAGACTGACAAATCATATTGGGCAAAATTTTTAAAAATTGAGGTAAAAAGGTGTCGGACCTGGGCGGGAACGAAGAGTGGCGGTTTATCGAGATTCGACTATCGAATAATGGATGTTATACTCAAATACTTATTACCATGTGACCGAAAAGTTCCCGGACAAAGTTTAAAGCCAATTTTTTCAGTAAAATAAGAACATAAATGCATTTTTTTGGTATCATCAGAAAGCCCTTGTTCTCCTCTCTTGAATAGTGTATCGCTTGTGGTTTTATATCAATAAATTCCATGCTTTAGAATGTCCGATCTGAGAGCAGGCATTGTGCGACTTTGGGAAGAAGGGAAGAAGCAAAGTGAGGCCGCAATGAAGACAGAGCAGCTGTTTCACGAAATCGCTTGATGGCATCCGAAACTGTTTGCTTTGGAACATTCATATCACGAGCGATCTCACTTTGCTCTCGAGCGATCTCAACAAGGGCTTTCTGATGATACCAAACAAATGCATTTATGTTCTTATTTTACTGAAAAAATTGGCTTTAAACTTTGTCCGGGAACTTTTCGGTCACATGGTACCTGTTATACTTGTATGGAGATCCGCGAGTCTTCGAATGGAACAACAGAAAGGGTGAAGGCACAAAATGGCTAAACTTCCTTTTAAAAGAACTACCAAAAATCATGTTTTGACCACTTTTTTAGATGTTTTAGACCTTGAATGCTACAGAAAACGTGTTATTTGGATTGGGAAACACATTTGCGTAAAAAAAATTCGACAAAAAATTCACTTTTTTGGTTCTTTTTAACAAACATACCCAATACTAGGATACCTGGTTTGGGCACCACCCTTGGTCCAACCATGGTCCAGCCATGATTGGACTTGAGGAAAGGGTTGTATATGGGGCCTACTTTATCATGTGCCTGCACTACTATGTACACCCTTCCCCAATCCCTTGCAATGAGGAGCCAGTTGGGTCTTTGGCCGCTTCGCGGCCAAACATACCCAATACTAGGATACCTGGTTTGGGCACCACCCTTGGTCCAACCATGGTCCAGCCATGATTGGACTTGAGAAGGGTTGTATATGGGGCCTACTTTATCATGTGCCTGCACTACTATGTACACCCTTCCCAATCCTTGCAATGAGGAGCCAGTTGGGTCTTTGGCGCTAGGCCAAACATACCAATACTAGGATACCTGGTTTGGGCACCACTTGGTCCAACCATGGTCCAGCCATGATTGACTTGAGGAAAGGGTTGTATATGGGGCCTACTTTACCATGTGCCTGCACTACTATGTACACCTTCCCAATCCCTTGCAATGAGGAGCCAGTTGGGTCTTTGCGCTTCATGACAAACATACCAATACTAGGATACCTGGTTTGGGCACCACCCTTGGTCCAACCATGGTCCAGCCATGATTGGACTTGAGGAAAGGATTGTATATGGGGCCTACTTTATCATGTGCCTGCACTACTATGTACACCTTCCCAATCCCTTGCAATGAGGAGCCAGTTGTCTTTAGCCGCTTCGGCAAACATACAATACTAGGATACCTGGTTTGGGCCCTTGGTCCAACCATGGTCCAGCCATGATTGGACTTGAGGAAAGGTTGTATATGGGGCCTACTTTACCATGTGCCTGCTACTATGTACACCCTTCCCCAATCCCTTGCAATGAGGAGCCAGTTGGGTCTTTGGCTTGCGGCCAAACATACCAATACTAGATACCTGGTTTGGGTACCACCCTCGGTCCAACCATACAACCAATGTGTTTCCCAATCAAAATAACACGTTTTCTGTACCATTCAGGGTCTAAAACATCTGAAAAGTGGTCAGAACATGATTTTGGGTAGTTCCATATAAGGAATTCCTGCCCACAAAATTATCGAATCCTTAACTGGGGCCATTACGCAATGAGTGCACAAAATTAAATTCTGACCATACATTTCAGAAGGCAGTGATATAGTCAATGTGGGTTCGCATTGCAAAGTTACTGCCACAAACCTCTGACAGGAGATCTTGCCAGATTTGTGGAAGACCCTAATTCCAAAGGTTTTCAGTCGCATTTTTTAAATATTAAAAATAAATTTATTAGTCATTTTTAGGCACAATTTCCATCGCTTTCGGTACCTACGCAGCCTGGGATTTTGCTCCCGACTACATTGTGGATGCGTTTGTGGGTGCTTTAAATCGCCTTGAAGGCTATAGAGTAATCTGGGGCTACAACGGTCAAAAAAGCTTGCCTGTGAAGTCGCATATAAAGTTGGTAAAGTGGGTGCCCCAGCTGGATGTGCTTGCTCATCCAAACACCAAGGCTTTCATCACTCATGGTGGACTTAAAAGGTAGGCAGAAGTTAGAGCTTTAAAATTTTGCGACGATACAGTCAAACCTGGGTACGTGACGTTTCCCGCCCGGCCGTTTCCTGCCCTGGAACGTTTCCAACCTCAATGACCGTTTATTCCCGAAAAACAATAATGCGACACAACTTTCCGTCCTCAGGGATGTTTCCTTAAACAATTTGTCATGTATTTTTCGCACTGCTTTGTTACAGCACACAACCACAATTCAACAAGTAACTTTATTTCGTCACCAACAACAGCGGGAAACAATAACGTGTAACAACATCGAGAATAATTAATCATCTATTTCGAAATTTCTCGCGATTCCCCTCAGGTACTCCAGCTTTGTTCTCATTAGGTACTCCTCCACCACTCGCAGGATTCTCTCATCAGTCAGACGGTGCTTGGTACGCTTATTCTTTGGAGGAGCCCCAGCCAGCCACTTTTCTTTTCTACACTTTTATACTCAGGGCGGGAAACGTCCCAGGCGGGAAACGTCCCAGGCGGGAAACGTCCCAGGCGGGAAACGTCCCAGGCGGGAAACGTCCGTGTCCCGTCAAATCTCGATTTAAGGGCCTCAGGCAGTTAGAGATGATGGGACTCCGTCCCGCCATCATCTCTATTTCCCGTCGGAATTTTTCCTGATTTTTTTTCCATCTGTGCCGTCCCGGTGTCCCGTCCCAGAGTTATTTTCCACTTCCCGAATTTTATATTTTCCACTGCCCCTCTACACCTCCCAGTCGTTTTTACTCTACACCTCCCAGTTTAAAGTTGTTCCGCCTTTATTATTCAAAAACCTTAATGAATGAAAAACTCTTGGTCATTTCCTTTCCTTCGTAATAAACATCTACGACTACAGGAGGACCAACTTGGACCGGAAAAAAAGGGAAATGTTGATGTACTTGAACAGAATGTTGATCTAACCTTTTTCCTCTAGCTGTTACTTGGGAATAAACGAATCTTTTAAGTTCTTGCCTGTTTTAGTGTTCGCGTCCCGACCGGGAAATTTTTTTCGCCCGTCCCGAAATTTCACTTTGTCCGGGATTACCCTCCCTTGCCCTTGCCACGTCCCGTCCCGAAATAGGCCATTCATCATCTCTGTGTGGGGCAGTTGAATCGAAGTTTTGACTTATTTTTTTGCGTAAGCATATGTTTTCCCTAAAAACAGTAAACAATTTAGCGTTGAGCAAACTTTTAGATGAGACCTACCTTTGGAATTTTTTTGGCGAACTTCGATTTGGCAAATTTTGTTTTTGCCAAGTTTCTCTAAACCTCGGGCAGCCTTGTGATTCTAATTTCTGACGAGGTACCCTTATTGTATCATCTTCAAAAAATGTAGCCCCGTATTTTTAAAAGAAAAAAAAATTTACAGAGAGAATGGTAATTCAAAAAATTGACCATTCGTAGTAATCTGGATAATTTGTTCACCGACCAAATTAAAAATTTTCGATTTTTGGACTAAGTTGACAAGTTTGATTTTCAAAAACACCTCGAAAGTAGGAAAAAAAAGCTTCCGACCCACAAATTCCCGGTAGGCTTTGAAACGGAACTCACCTTACGAGACACCAATTTTACGCCTTTTACCTACAGGGTGTCCCAAGAATTTCCCCCACTTTTGAAGGACCATAACTTTTTGTGGAGATCGTATTTTGCAATTCTGTTTTCGCCATTCGTCTTAGAATTTCGTAACAATTTTTTTGGCATATCAGGTGAAAAAAGTCAAAATTTTTCATTTTTGCCTTGGTCCCCCCTGTTGTCCGAAAATTACCCATATTCAAAAATTCCATTTTGCATGTTTTTCTGTATGCGTTCTTGTTTTTTTTAAATGAAATGAAAAATTTTGACTTTTTTCACCTGATATGGCAAAAAAAACGAATGGCGAAAACAGAATTGCAAAATACGACCTCCACAAAAAGTTATGGTCCTTCAAAAGTGGGGGAAATTCTTGGGACACCCTGTAAATTGCCAAACAAAAAAGGTCTGGCTATTTTGCTCTTGAGTCCTGCTCTTTACTTTTTAGCATCAAAGAAGGCTTGTGCGTGGGCAAACCCTTGATCTTCATGCCTCTGTTTGCTGAACAGGCTCACAACGCACACACCGCTCTAGCCTGGAATCTCGGACCTGTGCTCAACAAGTACACCATCGACCAGCAAACCCTTTATTCTACTATCCATAAGGTTGGCATTCACCCCCCAGCTAAAACCCACACAACTATTTAATACAGGTGGTCAGCAATCCAGCCTCTGAGCAAAAGGCCCAGAAACTAAAATCAATATTCCTGGATCGGGTTATGGAAGGCATGGACACTGCTGTGTTCTACACAGAGCGCTTGCTCAGAGTGCCAGCTGGACGGAGAATAAACTTTTTGCGCAAAGGGATAGATTTTAGCTGGCTTGAGTTTCTATATTATGAATTCTTACTGGTCGTTATGGCCCTAGTTTGGATTGTGAAAAACTAAATTTTTGTTTAAAGTTTTTATAGTAAAAATATTTTTTCAGATTTTTACGTAAATAAAAAAATTTGTTGCTTGGTCAATAAGCTGATAAGCTTTTTGAGCAAAGAGAATAAGTTATCACGCAACAATTTGTGTTGTTAGTTAGGACCGAAAAATTTAGTTAGCACCTCCACAGAGATGATCAAATGTGCCCGAAACAACTTCATTTCCAATTTGTCCTTATCCAGCATTTAATTTAATTTTTGTTTACGTCAAATGTCAAATGTTCCGCCGCACTGCAGTACTTAAGTGTCCGTGAAATTGCTTTCAGCTTGATGTCGCTTGCCGTCCTCGCTCTTCGATCTTCTTGATGTTCTTATAGTTCAGTATCGAGTCCAAGGTTGGCCTCGGCAAGGATTTGAGAAGGGAGTCCGGAATGGGGGTTTGAGTCCTGAGGGGGACTGGTCGATTTGCTGAGATGTGAAGGTACACCAAAAAATACCAAGCAAATTTATTAAATAAGCAGGTTATTTTATAAGCAAAATTAGGGTGGGGTGGCTGGTTGGTGGTTGTTGAGAGAGAGAGAAGAAAAACAAGTGATTTGAAAGGGAAAGGGGGTATATATATCCGACGGGAGAGGCGCCATCTCAGGGCAAACTGGCGATCTGCTCGCATCTGAGCCGAAAATGCGACAGCAGTTTTCATAAGAATTCTAGTTTCTTCTATTATTTTCAAACGATTCAACAGAGACTTTTGACCATTGATTGCATGATGCTCTTCGGAAACTCCTTGGCTTCTTTTCTTCCGGCGGCCGGATTAGCTTCTACTTTGATTGCAGGTTTTGTAAG
>JAMRYI010000948.1:0-57009 GCA_029231635.1 Ditylenchus weischeri | reverse complement strand
ACCGAAATTGCAGAAGGAGCCCTGATGCCGTACGGAGGAGATCACAACCCTGGTTACAATCGCCGAAGTGGCAGCCACTCAGAATTGAGGGAAGTGGCACCAGAATATTATGAGCCGGCTGGCAGCAACTACTCGCTCTACGACAGAGGACTTCCCAATGCCATGCACTATGGACCACCTGGCCATGGACCTCCATTTGCACAAAGAGGAGGTTTTGGGGATGCTGCCACCACACCATCCTGGAGGCTTCCTACCTCCACCACCTCCACCTGGCTTTTCGGAGGAAGAGGGCCTCATGGTGGTGCTCCACCACACCCTCCCTATTTCGGGATGCCCTTTGGCATGCCACCACCCCATATGATGCCTCCACCACCCCCTCCTCATATGCGCTCAAGATTTCCAGGAGCTGGTGGTCCACCGATGCCTCCTCAAATGGGTAATTTTCACTTTTTGCGTAAAGAATTGTCAATTTCGGCTAAGAAAACTTGACACAAATGAAATTCAGCAAAGCAAAATCGAGTTTTTGAACCTTGCTCAAGGCTCGCAACTCAAAATTTAAAACATAGGACATTTAGTCATTTTTTGTGCAAAGTGCCATTTTATCCAGCAGGGCTGTGCAAACATCCGGAAGTTACATCCGGAGGTGGATGTTTGACCTCCACCTCCAGGCCGGAAAAAATTCCGGATGTTGGATGTTGACGTGGAGGTTAAAAAGATTTTCGCTGGAGGTGGATGTCGGACGTGGAGGTTCAACTTTTTTGGTATGGAAGTGGATGTTTGGGTAAACATCCACCTCCGGATGTTGGAAGTGGAAGCGGAGGTTCAAATTTTTGGGGGTGGAAGTTCGGATGTTGACGTGGAGGTTTGTTTTTGAGCTGCACAGCCCTGTTATCCAGTGCTTATTGAGTCTCGAGCGCCGAAAACAAAAATTTTGGCGTAAAATTTTTAAAAATTTTAAGATTTCAGGTAGGGTTGGATTCGGTCGGTTAACCGAACCGGTTCGGTTAACCGAAAACCGGGTTTTTTTGGCAAATAAACCGAAACCGAAAACCGGTTTTAACAAAATACCGGTGGTAAATTGCCTGAGCGTGGTCTACAAAAACTAGGTTAAACAACTATCCCAAAAACATTTTTTACCAGATTTTAAAGGGGGAAACTGATTTTTGTCGCCGAAAGGGTTTTTTCTTTATCGATAAAGTTTTCTGTTTAAGACAAAAAATTATTTTAGAAAATTTCTTAGAAATTTTTTTCGATAAAGAAAAAACCAAAAACCAGTTTTTCGGCGACAACTTTTTTCGGCGACAAAAATAAGTTTTTCGGCGACAAGACTCTTGATCAAAAATGCATTGAGAGACTCGTTTTGCCCAGCTCCAGCAAGAAAAATCTGATAAATTACCCAAAAATGACTTTAAATTACCCTAAAAGACCATCTACCTCTGAGGGCTGGGAAGTATAATTTTCTGACAAAATTAAAAAAAATTTTAATCGAAAAGTGTTTAGAAATGTTTCTCTTATCGTGTTGTGCAAAAAAAATGATGGTTCGGATGGGTGATTTGGGGTCACTTTTCAAAAAATCCGAGTATAGGGGGACTAAAGTAGTACCAATTTAGCTGGCATAATTGTAAACCCACAATTTAGGTCCAATGCCTTACCCACCACATGATGCCACCTCGCTGCGTCTTCTTTATGCCTCCATTCGGGCCCTTTCCCCCTCCACCCCCACATCTAATGCACCAAGGCAAACCTCATCCAGATGCAAGTCCCAATGGAGGGCCTATAATCACTGAGTCCGTCTATGACACATTCCCCCGCAACCGAGGCACAACCTATGAAGAGCCCATCTACATGCCTTCCAACAGTGGCACTATGCCGCCTCACTCCAGCTACAAGCCTGGATCCATGTCGCCAGAACACTATGAGAACTACTACGAGACTTATCGCCAGCAAAGACATCCTGAGAGAAAGGTTTAAATACATTCATTTTTACACTTTCCCAACTTTTTCTGGAACTTATTTAGTCCGGGGGCGCATTTTAAAGCTTTTCGTAAATCATGTTTAAACGTCTCATAAGCAGGGTGGCCATATCACTTTTTGGAAAAGAGGGCATGCAATCACAAAAAGAGGGCATGCAATCACAAAAGAGGGCATGCAATCACAAAAAGAGGGCATGCAATCACAAAAGAGGGCATGCAATCACAAAAGAGGGCATGCAATCACAAAAAGAGGCATGCAATCACAAAGAGGGCATGCAATCACAAAAAGAGGGCATGCGATCACAAAAGAGGCATGCGATCACAAAAGAGGGCATGCAATCACAAAAAGAGGGCATGCGATCACAAAGAGGGCATGCGATCACAAAAAGAGGGCATGCGATCACAAAAAGAGGGCATGCAATCACAAAAGAGGCATGCGATCACAAAGAGGGCATGCAATCACAAAAGAGGGCATGCGATCACAAAAAGAGGGCATGCGATCACAAAAGGGCATGCGATCACAAAGAGACATGCGATCACAAAGAGGGCATGCGATCACAAAAAGAGGGCATGCGATCACAAAAAGAGGGCATGCGATCACAAAAAGAGGGCATGCGATCACAAAGAGGGCATGCGATCACAAAGAGGGCATGCGATCACAAAAAGGGCATGCGATCACAAAAAGAGGGCATGCGATCACAAAAAGAGGGCATTTACACGTAAAATTTTGAAAAAAGGGCATCATGAATGAACACTTACGCTAGTTCAACATGCAAAAAATCGCACAAAAACTATACTTTCAGAATTTTTTTTATTTCTCTAGAGCAAAACAATCGGGATATATAACATCAAAACTAACTCATTCAAACCATTCATATTTCTCGCTGGATTTTGCTTTTTTCAGAAGATCTTTCTTAGAGAGGAAGTAGTCGAAAACGAAAAGTAGTCGAAATCGCTCGTTTGGCCATGCTGAAAATATTCAATTATTGAAAGACTGGTTATCAAATCCATTCGCAAAACACAACAAGAAAAAAGAAAACAACACAAAGTGGCAAACACAACAAGTAAAGCGTTCCGTTCATGTAGAATTTTTACTCGATTTTGCAATTATCTGCCCTCTTTTTTTCAAATAAAAAAGGGAGAAAATTTCAAAAAGAGGGCATTTGCCCTTCAAAAAGGGCATTATGGCCACCCTGCTCATAAGTGATGTTTTATGCAAAAACAATTGAAATGTTTTTCTAAACCTTTCTCACATAGAAATCGGATTTTTTTTTTAATTTTTTTGACTAAAATCTGACTTTTCGCCAAGGTAAATCAAGTTTCACGACCGAATTTTGGAACAAAAATGCTGCCGAAAACTGCTAAAATTGGAAACACCCGTCAAAATAAGTAAACCTCCAGTTTTTTTTAAACTTCTTGTTGTCAGTGTCTACTTTTCAACTTTTTTATGTTTCTGCACTAGCATGTAGCGCTGAGAAGAAGAATTTTAAAAATTTGACGGGAGATTTACATAATTTGACGGGTGTTTTCACCTACAGCCGTCAAAAACTAACTCTATCGTTTGTAGCGCATAAAAGTTACTTAGGAAAAGTTTAAAGGGGCATGCTCACCTGTTCGATCCTAATCATTGAACCTCTGTACGGATTTTTCATCTTTGTTTCTGACAAAACTATACCTAAAATTAAATTCTAGGCCTTGTTTTGTCCAAAATCCGTACAGAAGTTCAATGATTAGGAAAAATTTTTGAATTGGCGGGGACAACATTTGAATAGATTAGGTTGCTGCATGGAAAAATTTCAGACAGAAAAGAACGCGGAAAGTTTTCTAAAAAATGGAAATAGATAAAAACAGGAGAAGAGAACTCTCTGTGGGCCGAACCCGTATTACACCTCGTTTTTATGCGTTTTCACTAGGGTTATTTAGACGGTAAGTTACCTCGGTAACCTACTACAGCCTGTATAACTTACCAAAAATGGGTAAGTTTAAGACAGTTAATTACAGATAACCGTACAGTTAACTGTACAGTTGACTGTACAGTTAACTGTACGTTAACTGTACAGTTAACTGTACAGTTGACTGTACAGCTAACTGTACGTTAACTGTACAGTTAACTGTATACTACCACCTGTACAATCCCTTGTTATTTCTGTCCGATTTCTCACCGCCAACCGGAAAGTTTTCCGGCTGACTTTCAAATCTTTTCTGTCCGGAAAGAAAAGCAGCCCTAGAATAGATGAGCATGTCCCTTTAAATATGATTTACAAAAAATTATGAAATGCGCCTCCCAGACTAAATAAATGCCCTTTTTCTACATTCTTTGTTTTTTGGACGAATTCTTGAGTTTGTCTAGTTTTGACGAAATCTTTTTTATTTCTTTTACAACTGAGATAGTTCTGATAATTCAGAACACCCTAAAATCAGATAAAAATTAAAATAAAATTCCGAGAATTTCCGACGGGGGCGGTTTGCTATTGGAGCCCGGTCAATTACGCCTATGGATTTAGCATTGTGGTTGACTGGTCTGTATTCATATAGATATATTCGAAGGAGACTTGTTCGATTAACAATTCATAGAATTCTGATTGTTTTTCTGGCATAAAATTTAATTTGAAAGGAAAGTGTATGGTCGAAATATCAAAGATCTTAGCAACACATACCGTAAATGTTCGAATAGAGCCCCCGGGGGTCTCTATTTTTCAACCCTCCGAAAATCAGGAAAATTTTGGATCTCGAGATTTTGGGTGAAAATTCAAAATCTAAAAAGCAGAATCAGTAGAGCTCGTGGGAGTTAAGAAAATGCAATGAACAGCTTTGCAAAATATTGACTTTGCTCCGAGATTCAGACCCTCAAAGTCGAGAGGGGGGCTCTATTAGAGCATTTACGGTATATGGCAAAAATTAGTTTTCTGACTTTTCAGTTTCTAAAAAAGTTTTGTCAAATTTCACGAATCAATTTTTGCAAAATAATGTGTAGGAAAAGTTGGACCATGCCTGAGTAAATGTAAAAAACCAACTCAACACCTTTTTAGAACGCTAGTGGCAGTGATTCAGAGGCAAGTGCCGAGGGATCCAATCAGTTCTGGGAGGCCTATGAAGCAGGCATCTACCGCAAGGCTCACATCAACGAAAAGGCATTTGCCAACTCTGTGGCCGCCGACTATGCCAGAAACGGTCAGCCAGCTGGCAATGTGAATGGCTCAATGAACGGAGATGCAGAGGGCACTCTTCGAGCAAACAAGAAAGGGGAATCTAAGTCAGGCACTCACAAGTCCGACTTTGCAGTCATTCGACCGGACACCCCACCAGCAGACTATGATCAAGAGCACAACAACAACAACCACCCTTCCTCTGTTGCTGCTGCTGCTGCTGCTGCCAAAAACAACAATTCCAACAACAATACTACTCAACGTGCCACAGTTTACTAAAATACAGTTAATTAAGTTATTCTTGATTCATAAATACCACAAAGCCTTCTGGATAAGATTATTTGGTCCTTTTTGGTTATCGGGACCCCCCTCCGTAATTGTTTCAAACGCAACAAGGTATGAAATTTAAAAATAAATAACATAAACATAGGCCCATAGAAATAAACAGCAGAAAAGCAGAGCTGTATTATGTACAAAAACTTGCAAAAATTCGAAAATGATGGGGGTCCCGATAACCAAAAAGAACCTATTTTTTAAGAGAGATGTCCTATGATATTTTTAATAATAAGATTGTTTGCATTTTTTTTAATAAAAGTCATGCAAGTAAATATTTCGTGAATGTTTGAGGAGATTCACAGTCCAACGTAGATAGTATGGTGTCTTCGACGATTAGTTAAAGCGAGGATTTTTTACAAATCACGGTAGTCGCCTGTACGGCGTGTTTTTGCAGAACCTTATTTCCTGTTATAAACGGCCTTAAATGGCCAAAAAATGGTGCCTAATACATATTTCCACGAGATTTTTTTTATTGGATCAGAAAAAAAATGTTCTCCCAGGAGAGGATTGAGCGTTGCCTCTCCTAATTGTTGTTGTACAATGGCTAAATAGCCGGATATTCAGCCGGCTATTTAGCCGCTAAATGAATGGTGGCAGGCTTGCTTCTCAGACACTCTCTTGGCAAAGGTGGCACAAATGCTATGTAACATTCCGATGACGAGTGTGGCGACGGAGCGAAATTGGTCTCTGAGGGGCGCGATTCACACAAAAATCAGGAACCGGTTAGTGACTTGATTCATTTGATCGTTTTTCATTTTGCGTTTACAGAATGCACGTTGACATGGTCAGCCAAGTCATCAAGCATAACCTCCGTCTAGAATATGCTCATCTTTTCAAGTCGGCTGGCAAAGATGCAGAAGTTGGTGATGCGGAAGAAAATCTGGTGGAAGAATCCGAGCAAGAAAATGAAGGATTACATAATGTTGGTGACTAAATTTTTATGTTTGATTGATGTGTGTTGATCATGTCAAAATAAAGCTTGGTTGCGTTGAAAAAATTGAATTTTCCATACGTTAAGCGTTAATTTTTTTATAAATAGCCGATTTTCGGCTATTTAGCCGGCTATATAGCCGGCTAAATAACCGAAAAATAAATAGCCGGCTATTTCGACAACTCTAGAAAAAAGCTCTCCAAGTTGACTTTTTCAGCGAAAAGCCTTTGCGCGCTTGACTGGCTTGGCTCGCTCATACTTGGCTCTCCGCAACGGATGAAGATGGCTTTCAGCTGTGACTTGTGCACTAAAACAAAATCAAACTCATTATCTTCTTCTGGCTGCTCATCTCTCGGCTCGAACTCCAGCAGATCGTCCACCTCTTCAAGCAAAAAGCTAAAATAGAGTGATATCAGAATAAAAAAAACATAAAACTCCGAGAAAAAATACATAAAAAAGACATAAACACAATAAGAAAAATTATTTTTAAAAATTGTCGTATTTGCCGATACGAAAGAGCGGCCACCTTTAAGTCGAATTTGCACTGTATGTATTTTTCAGTGCCGTTTTGGAGCCATATTTTGTTGACAAACTTTGGGTCTGCCGATAATAAGGCTAGGATATCACCTCACGACCGAGAGGTTAGGATATTCACTACCCAATATGTGTATGCATTCCTTAAGGGCAGGGTTTTCATTGATCCGGATTTCACTGATCTGATAGCGGTATCAATGATAGTTTGGATCATTGATAGTCGGATCAGATCAGATCAATGGCAAAAAACCGGATCAATGAAAACTCTGCTTAAGGGTGGTATTTAACTTCGGCCGTATAATTCTGAATTTTGCTAAGATTTGCTAATTTATGCTTTACTCGCACGAAATTCTGTTTCAACCACTTTTTGAGACATTCTTGGGGCTGAAACATGCTGAAAAGATGTTTCGAGGGTGCAGACAACACTTTTTTGATGACCAAAATTTTACTTTTTGCCTTGAAGGACCAATGGTCAAAAAAAAAAAAATCTCGAAAAAGTGTCGTCCGCACCTTCTAAACATGTTTTAGTATAACAACTTAGTATATATTAGGTCTATCGATAAGTTCGTGCGCATTTTTTCAATCCAATTTTTATCCACAATTTTGACAACACAATGCAACATGTAATACACCATCATGTAGAGAATTTAACGGGCTATCTTTGGATACCAAACTTTGGATACCAAAGAATGGCTCAGTCCAGGACAGAAACCCGCTTCAATTCCCAAACAAGGTCTGCATCCGAAAAAGATTATGCTTTCCGTCTTCTGGAATCAAAAAGGGAATCCTCTATTGGGAATTGCTTCATCAAACTGTTAACGCCGTATTTTACGTGGAGCAGCTGCAGCGATTGAAAGAAGCCATCGAGGAGAAACAACCAAATTTGGTGGATATCATTCTGCTTCACGACAATGCGCGTCCTCATGTTGCCAGATTGACTCAAGCGAAGATTTTGGAGCTGGGTTGGGAAGTGCTGTCACATCCACCATACAGTCCGGATTTGGCTCCCACCGACTTTCATCTCTTCCTATCGATGCAGAATCAGCTGAGCGGGAAAAACTTTAAGGACGAAGCGGAATTGGAAGAGTGGATCCAAGAATTCTTTGACTCAAAACCTGTGAATTTTTATCGAGATGGAATCAACAAGCTACCAGGAAGATGGGCAGAAGTGATTGAGAACGGTGGCAAGTATATTGGCGAATGATATATCAAACGGATAGCCCGTTAAATTCTTTACATGATGGTGTATTACATGTTGCATTGTGTTGTCAAAATTGTGGATAAAAATTGGATTGAAAAAATGCGCACGAACTTATCGATAGACCTAATAACAACAACAAAAAATAGACACTTTTTTTTTTGGACAAAAATCGATTTTGGTACCACAGGCAAAGGGACCAAGGCAAAAGTCATTTTGGTCAAAAATATTTTTTCCCAAAATTGCTTTCCCAATGAAAATCATGTTCTCTATCGTTTTTAGGATAAAATATTGCCATAAAAATGCTTAAAATGCGATTTCGGGCGAAGCACAAATAGTGTAGTCCGGCCGAAAAACAGAAAATCTTAGCAGCAGTGTTTCTTGACCAATTTTTCTTGCTTGTCCGGTCGTTATTAGGTGAGAAAACAATTTTTTTAATTAAAAATTGATATTACAAAAAAACTAATCATGGTTTTTCCAACTCGTTGATAAAAAGGCTAAGGCAAAATGCAAGAACCGTGGAAAAACACTTGATTGCTATGAAAATCATTCTACTTTTAGTTTCCTGCCATACTTGCACGCGACCCATAAACCAGCGGCGGCGGCGCGGCAGAGGCGAGCGAAAATCAAATTATAGCGGCGCCGGTGAAAAAAGCGGCGGCAGTGTTTATCGGCGGCGCGGCAGCGGGGGCGGGCCGGCACAACAGCGGCAGCGGCGTCGAAAACTTGTAAATACAAAAAGTAACGACAAATATTATCAAACGGACAAATATTTTATATAAAGAAGCATGTTTCTAATTTCAAGCAAACCCAGTGGTCACATTTATTTTCAAATTTTACAATCGTTCACAATATTGGCAGACAAAATTAGTGATAATATTTCTGACTCTAATGGCGAAATTGACGATGAAGACATTAAGATATTTGTTAAAGACTACCTAGCTGATTTAGCAGCTAAAGTACCTGAGAAACCAAATACTGATATATAGTTTTTTTTTGTAAAAAATGATTGCATTTTAATTTCAATAGCAAAAATTTGGTGCTGTCCATTTTCAATGGATATAAAAATTGTTCTGTGTCTGCTTAAATTCTGACGAAAAAGTTTTTTGGGTGAACAGTGATGCGCAACAATAGCGGTGCCGGCAGCGGTGATGGTCGCGACAGCGGCACAAAAAAAGCGTAGCGGCGGCGCCAGCGGCCGCTACTCTATAAAAATGCCCGGCAGCGGCGGTTCCATTCTCAAAAATCAAGCGGCAGCGGCGACCATTTTTTAAACTCAACGGCAGCGGCGCCGCTCAAAAGTATGAATAAGAGCCGCCGCTCGTGCAAGTATGCTTCCTGCGTTTTTTTGCTTCTGTTTCCGGCTGTAGCCCTGGTATACACCCAATAGTTTTACAAAATCTTACTCGATACACGAACCTAGGCCCATGCAAGTGATGCCCAAATTTCGGTGTAAAAACAAAAAAAGCAAGGAGCTACTGACTTTTGTTCCACTCATTAATTGTTCAAAATATTTTCTCAAGCAAAATTTCGAATCTTAAATTTGGCCGAAAAACCTGCGCCTAAATATTAGGTTGTGTCAAAAGTTCTGTCGTTTTTGCCTTGGTCCCCCCTGTTGTATTTTAGCGCAATTTCAAAAGTTTATGTTCATCATTTTTAAAGCTCAGTAATTCATTTTGTGACTTGCATGTTAACCTCTGTACTGTTTTATTGTTTTCAGATGGACATCAATCATATTCGCAACGTCATGCTTTTTCTCTTCGATGCTGGCCTTGAATTGCAGGAAAAAAGCAGCAGAAAACGAATTTTTAAATTCCACCAAAACCTCAGTCTATTTCAGACGCTTCGAAAAGTCGTGAAGGTCTTTCTTACGCCAGTCTCTTCTCCATGTAACGCAAACCTTACAAGTTCGTTCCCGCTTAGTACACTTTTTGACCTCAAACCATACATACTATTCATACACTTTTGTCACATTTATGATATAATTTTTGATGTAGAAGATAACTTAGAATTCAAGCTTTCGTTTGATATATAAGGCATTACAAAAATGAATTAAAAAGCTCTCTTTGATTTAAATAAGTTCAAAAATGAGACTGGACAGGTTAAAATTTTGAGTTTTTGAATGTGTTCTTTGTAATTTAGAATTTTGCTCAAAAATTATTGAGGAGCTAAGGTGCAAGAAGAGAAAGAATGTATATCATGGAGTTTAGTTTTTGAACATAATTGCTTTCAGATAGTCTATGAATCAGCTCTTTTACTCTTGAGGGATTTTCCGCCGATAAGACAACTCGATTTGCTGGATGCGATCACCGAGGGTCAAAAAGAACAAGAAGCAACGATGTGGACTGCCATTGTAGGCTGTGGATCAATATTGCGAACGGCGATGTCACCAAAGTCAACAAGCACACGCATGAAGTAGAGCCCTGGAAGATCGACTATTACCGACTAAAGATAGAGCAGAACAGAGATTTAGGAGATTATGCGCTTTAAATTAGGAGCAACTCATGCAGTGCAAAGTGCCTTCCACGGTAACACCTATATTCACGGCTGCGGCTTTCATTTCCGGTAATCTCTTGACCAACAGGCTTTAAAGAAAAGAGTCACCAAATTTTTCAAAAAGACGGGTCCTTATGTAAAGGTATGAAAAGAATACAGGTCTTCGAAATTTTTTAACGCCTTATTATATCCAGAAGCGATTAATGTTTTCACTCGCTTACGTTCCTATCGCCAAATTAGAAGACTACGCAAAAGTGACTTGCTTCGGCATCTTCTAAACAAAAAATTAAAAAATCACCGGTGTTTTTACAATATGCGTGGAAATATGCGCTAAAATCGCAAAATATGGACTAAAAACGAAAAATATGCAAAACATGCTGCATTAAAGTACGAAAAAGGTGCCCAAACAGGGCTAAAAGTGCGTTTTTTGTGCGTAACTCTCGCTTGCACATCTGCAGAAAAATATGCATTTGCATAGAATTTGGGGCCCTGGTTATGATGTATTGATATAAACACAGTTGATTCTTAAGTGATTAGTCTTTTTGGCGTATTATGATAACTATAACCTCATATAGAACTACTACGAAAAAGCCTTTCGGTGTGAAGGCTAAGCCTTGTTTGTTGACTATACATTGGTATATAAGGTCTTTGCAGTTGTAAAAGAAAGTCAGAAAATTTATATCGAACCATTCAAAAAAATCCCAAGATGATGGATTTTTAGATAGAAATCAGGTTTTAGGTATTTTAGCAGGTTTTAGGTACCCACAAATGTGGGTTGAACAGGATTAGCAAGATTCCCTGCTTGATATTTCATAGCTAATAAATTCCTTATTGGAGAATTCTTCGTTTGGGGAATTCCTCGTTTGGAGAATTCCCTGTTTGGAGAATTTCTCGTTTGGAGAATTCCTCGTTTAGAAAATTCCTCTTAGGAAATTTGCGTTTGGAGAATTCCTCGTTTGGAACTTGTTTGCCACCCCTTTTCATGAACACAAAATCGTCCTAATGAAACAGCAACAGAAAACAAACTTGGCCTTTTAAAACTGTCATTATTTGGTTCTTCTTGTTTGGTTCTTTGGTTCTTCATTATTTGGTTCTTCTTCTTGCCTTAGCTCGCTCACAAGAATTTTGGCGATCGCTTGCTTTCGCTTAGCTGAGAGGATGGCTTTGGCTTCGGCATCATCTTGAGCTTGTTTTGACTGCTCTTCTTTTCGTTCGGCCAGTTTCTCTAAAACAAAAGACTTATAACCACTACCAAAGAGTAAGGTCAAGCAGCTTACAAAGACGGATTCTTGTAGCGGCCTTAGCTCGCTCACAAGAATTTTTCTTAGCTTGTTTCGTACGCTTATCCTTCTCCCATCTTTTCTTGGATGCCGCTGCACGAATTTCAGATAAAGACGAACCATCTTGCTTGGAGTACATTCTTCTGGTGGTGACCGTCGTAGCTCTAAAAAACGAATGGTTTATTTTTGCATGAGATGCTTCAAATTTGCATTTTTAGAGCTTTTCTATACGCCAAAACGTAGCTCACACATTCAACTACTCGAAAAGTTGAGCCGAATTTTGTGAAGATGTTATTTTAGAAACTAGAGATCAGTTAAAGCAAAGAACTGGCATTTTCTCGAGTAAAAATAGGGGTTTTTGCGTTTTCCATCTAACTTTTGTATAAAACACCCTAAATTTGTATTTTTTGTATACGTCCTTGGTACCAAAATGCAGCAAATTTACTCCTCTATAGAGTCATCGGTTTTGTTTAAGAAAAATTAGACAGAAAAACTCGGTAGAATCTCAAACATGTCCATCCGGCGGAGAAATTTCCTTCAAAATTTTCACAGAAATTAATTGTGGTTTTGAAATTTCAGCTGTTTTGTGGGCAAGTGATGGCTTATTCAAAAGCCCTGAATATGAGGACAATTTTGACTATAAGCATACAGAATAAAAAAAGAAAATAACCGGACCAGAGGCATAAAACAAAAAGAGCCTCATATTTAACCATTTTTGACAACTTTTCGTTTGGCGCCAATTCTTCCTAATGTACTAAAATTCAAGTTTTGAAACGGTGTGGAGTTCAATAACTAGGAAAAAAATTTGAATTCCCGGGCACCACCTTTTATTAGCGTGGTCATGCCCTTTTAATTCGGAAGGAGCTATTGTAAAAATATTATTCAAAGAGACGGCTGATAACAGAAGACTGCGCAAACAAAGCCAAGTTTTATTCAAGAAAAGTAGCAATGGAAAATGAGAGCAGCAAAGACAACAGTAAACGCTACTCCGACGAATAATGTACATACAAGTATAAGTAATAGCAACTGAAATACATTGGCAATGATAAAGTAGTACACCCTGGTTAGAAGAACTGTATGGAAGTTGGCTTCGTCAAGTGACTTTCATAGTTTTGCCCAGTCAATAGGTTCACGCCCCAACTTCATCAGTGCTTCATTGGTGCGGCTGAAGCAACGACAGCCCTTGAAGAAGCGATAGCTAAAAACCTTTCTACAATTGAAAATTACAATTAAAGGAAAACAGGTGGTACCTCAGAGGAGAAGGATGAGCCGTCTAAAGTAAATAAAAAGGTTAAATTAACTAACAAGACTTCCCGATAAAAATATCGACTAGCACCAAAAAATTGTAATACAAAAATTATGATCAACCTTGATGACTATGTGCTTCTTCTGATTGACCAATACCTCTTTCTTGTGAGCAAATCCACCCCACAGAAGGAATACGACACCTCCTTCACTGCGATCACCTACCAGCCGAATAACCTGAAACAGAAACAAAATTAAACTGAATGCACACTTTCAGAAAAAAAACTTTACAGCATCTGTAAACTTCTGCCAACCAATTGAACTGTGGGAATTTGCCTTGTGAGCCCTGAATATAAGAACATTATACCCAAATTTAAAGGTGGAATAAAAACCCTAAAATTTAATTACCAATATTTTCACTTTATTTTCACTCACTATTTCCTTACACATCTTTATACCATTTTTAGACTTTTAGCACGGTGCAGAGAAAAATAAAGATAACGTTGGGCAACTGCCAACCTAACTCCATGTTGGCCCCCAACTTTGCCCGTCTGAAACCGTACTAACGGGCTCCTTGTAAATTCACCCGCAAAAATTTTCAAACTAATCTTATTTGCCTGTGAAAAACTCCCACCATTTTAAATTTTTTTAGGTAATTCAACCTCCGTCTACTGCATGATCCGTGCACCAACCAAACCAAGTGGTCGTCCACTTAGTGCGAATTTTTTTAATGTTATTTTCGGTTCTGAAACCAACTTTTTGCACTAATTCGAGCAGAGTTACCTACAAAGTATCTTTAGATTATCGGAATTAGTGCACGTATAAAATTTTTTAAAGCGAAACATAAGAGAAAAAATTTAACCCAGGTGTACAGGTGAATAGATAGGCATGCTTATGTAAATTTTTAAATGCTTTAAGTATTACATCTTTATTTCAACCTATGCCCTATCCATTCACCAGATACATCCGATCATCTGCAGATATATCCATCAACGTAACCCACCTGAGGATTGGGTACTCAATTGGGTCCACCTGAGTACCCCCACCTCGGTACCACTATATGGGTACCACCACATGAAGACAACCACCTTTATTACTACCACCTAGGCCTATTCACTCGGTTCTACCACCTATGAACCGCCCACCTGGGTACTACCACCTCGGTGCCATTACCCAGGTACCAACAACTGCGTGCCACTGCCTTGGAACTCCTACCTAAACACTTCTACCTGAGTGCCGATACGTAAATAGAATAACATGAACACCACCTGAATACCTTATTTGATACGAAACTTTTCCAGAACTGGGGTATTGGTAGCCGAAGTTGCTGTTTTAGCATTATCAAACCGTGTTCAGAACACGATTCTACACAGGGTACAATAATTTTAAATCATTTTAAGCAAATCTTAAATTTTGGATTCTGAAAAGTGGATGCCCATCTAGGGGTGATACCATGTGGTTCCCCTACCCATTTTGAGGCTTACTGGTTTTTTATGAAAACTAGTTTATGACTGTTATTCAAGAAAAAATAATTTTTGCTAACATTAGGAGTCAAACCTGTCACATCAAAAATTTTGCGAGTGAATTTACCGCCGCCCGTACTAACGTACGCTGGTCTATTCTGCACCAAAAGACAAACCAAAAGCGGCACTTGGGGATCAGCGGCTGTGGTGACACGGACTGTCTTAATACCACGTAAAAATGGGATTGAAAATGATAGAAATCAAGTGAGGAAAATGGTAAAAAAAATGTTTTACTTTTCGGCGCACACCGCTAGTCATAAATAAAAAACTAACTCTACAGTAAGCGTAGCATTGAGCATGAAAACACCTTGAGCTGCCCACCCATCTAGACATCCATGATCTGGTATCTTGAAGTCGGAGATGTCATCAGCCAATTCTTTGTACCTATAAAGAAGAATCATTACTAAAAATGGGATTGAAAACCATTACATGTTTTTTAACGAAGGCGGTGGTTTCTGCCCTTTGGGAACGGAAAAGCAGAGACCGTGTGCCTGACAAAGTTATTCTCATAGATGAATCCAGTTAGAAGGAGAGTATTACCTACCTGATTATCGTTGTGATACGGATCTTGACCAATCAATACGACTCGAATCTTTGCAAATGGAGTAGAGTTGAATGCGTTGAAAACCAGTTTTCGAGGGGGAAACACTTTGACACCCTAAATGCTCGACATGTTTTAGTCCAGAAGCTCTTTCAGAAAAACCTACATTCTTCTGATTTTTCTGCAGGAACCCGAAAATTTCTGTCATGTAACCTTTATGGAATTCTTGATACAAAAGATCTCTCCACCCGGAATCAGTCAGGTTTTCTAGCAGTGTACATTCCAAAGGTACAGCTGCTGGCTCTTCAATTACTGCTTCTTTTGTTTCAGGCTTTTCTTGCTCGACTTCAGGAAGAATGACCGGAGAAATATTTTCTTTGTCGGAAGCAACAGGTGAAGAAAACAATTTTCTGAAAAGAAGTATTGAAAATTTTACAGAAAACTTAAGGTCAAAATGTGAGCAAGCCAAAGCTTAGTTTGTAGAGAGGAGTAGCGACAGATATGTGCAAAAACATGCAAAGACCTACTGAGGTAACTTGTGTTTCAACGGTGACGAATCCACATCATTTGACTCATGCGATGATGGTTTGATGGAACTAGCTCCATTAGCGAACATGTCCGTCAGTTTGAGCTGTTTCCTGGCCGTCATTCCGATACTAAAAGTTAAGTAACTATAAAGACCAAAGACCTAATCAAAGGCTAAACACGCACAGATGCTTCAACTCAAGCGAAAAGAGCTTACGCATCAAAAATTTGTTGATCAATGGTTTGTGAGTGAAATGAAAGCCTGACCAAAAACAGTAATTTAACCTTTTTATTTAGCTTTCATAAATAATCAACAACATCTATATGTAGACTGTGAGCAAAGCATTTCGGAAAAAAGCTTTTCAGAGATTCCACAATTCCAGAAAAGAAAAGCAGGACGGCTCAAGAAATGCGGCCAATTTCGAACGGTCATAATTTTTTCGCCAACAGGATCTAAAATTCTGTTTTTACAAATCAAAGCCCCGAGTTCTTTAAGTTGTGATGTGAAAAACCCGATTTTGCTTGGTCTCTTTTTGGCTGGTTCCGCAACCATATAAGCTTCCAGATATATGGTCCAAACCAGGGCTGCGCTGGATGCAGAAAAAAACCAAAACAGAAACCGGAAATCCTAAATTTACCGGACCGGAAAAAGGAACAGAAAAAACACCGGAATCAAGCCTTGATTATCAAGGTGCAGCCATGGGGATGACCTAGTGAAAATCGTGTTTTTGACATGAACGAACGAAATTTGGGGCTCAAGGCAAGACGATCTGTGAAAATATAATGTAAAGGTCGTATCAGGAAAAAAGTTGGGACCGTTTGAAATCGGCCGAATTTCTTGTCATACCGTGTAAATAACGTGGAATTTTGTAAGTTTTCTTTTCTACATCAAAATGCCGTTGTATTGCTGTGAGAAAACTGGTTTTGGTCATTCGCAGTGGTTGTGGCAGGAGGACCGTAATTTCCATTATTGTTAGCTCTTGTATTGGAGGTAGAAGTAAAGTCCATTGATTCCGCAGAATTTTGCGGCTGTGACATAGCTAAATTACCGGACTCCTCACTTTTGACTGCTGAAGAGGGTATTTCTGCTGAAAAAAATCAAATTTTGATTTTTTGATTTCACAAATAACGTATTTTTACTACAGTCAACCCTCGTTAATCCGCCACCCCGTTAATCCGCCACCTTCGATAATCCGCCACCCTAGGGTCGGTCCCAAAAAAGCTAAAGTTAAGTAAAGGTAGGGTAATCGCACCTCGATAATCCGCCACCCTCGTTAATCCGCCACCCTGAGGGACCGGCCTCAGGGACCGGCCTAGGGACCGGCCTCAGGGTGGCGGATTAACGAGGGTTGACTGTACTTTTTATTTCAAGTTGTGTTGAAGATCCTCTTTTGGACATGGAAGTTCCATTTGCAGAGGAAATAGCACTAGGAGTCGCAGCAGGCTTTTTTCGGGCTGGAGTTGGTTTCGTTTTTCTAAAAATTTTCCGATTGGCGGAATAACTGGAATGAACAATAAAACCTTTTTTGTTTGGGCACCCGATCTTCCAGTGTTTTGACCGAAGCTTCGGAGTCATCACTGGAATTATCACTAGAATTATTTTCATGGTTGCCCAGTCTGTCCAACAGGAAGTTTTTATCTCGTGATAGTTTCAAAAGTTTGCGCTGAAATATGCATTTTCATTATTTCAAGATTCTGTCCTAATAGAGTGGAATTTACAGTTTTTGCGGACAACGGTCGATTCAAGACACTTTTTCAACTAACTTTTAGAACTTTTGATCAAAAATCTAAATTTTTTTAAAAGAATTATTTTTGGATAATTTTTTAGCACGTCAATTACTGGTCGGGACACCAGTTTATTTCGACGCAGAATTTTACGTAGATCATTTTTTAAAAATATGTGTACGGGTGTTTGGACCAAAAAACCGGCTTGAAATAAGCGACCATTTCAAAGAAAGTGAATAATCTTCGGAGAGGCAGACACCCTGCTTTTCTAGATCACATACATGACTGTAATACGTCGAAATGATTGTGAGAACCTGCGCTTTCGAATGAGTGAATGTGAGCTCCGATCTGTCTGAAAAAGATAGATAACCAGCGTCCAACTCGCAAAACCACTATTTTCTCACATGCCGAATTTCAGCCTTCCTTTAAGAACTTTTTTCCACAAAAATAATAAAAAAATAAAATGCCGTATTCTCTCTAATAGACGGGCTCTCTCTCTTAGAAGAGCCATCTCTAATAGACGGGCCCCCTCAGGGAGGGGTTGAAAAATAGACGAGCCGGCCCGTCTATTTTTTTGACTCCTTTAAAGACCCGCTGGTAACAGTGCAGCGTCCAGCATTATAAACGGATACCGTATCCTCTCTATTAGATGCCAATAACCACCCTCCCCCCTAAAGGCATGTTACCCACAGTAAGTCAATAACTGAAAAAATCGTTTAAATCTACACGTTTTTGAGTGATAAGTTTGTTTGTACGTTTGTTTGTTTGTAGATTGTTTTGTGGCACCGAATAAATCATACCAACTATAGTCGATAAACTCAAGGGCAAGCTGCTACTGGCCTGGTAGGGGACAACTGAGATAAATAACAAGCTCTGATGGCCGTCTACCTGCAGTGGATTCTAGACGCATGATGAAGCATACCAAAGAAGCTTATCATCGAGTCATTCGAACAGTGTTATATCACAAATTTAACTGATGAAAGCGAGGATAACAAGATGCACTGCTTCAAGAAAGATGGTCCAGTGCCTACTGGTCGAAGCAAGCTGCGAAGGGCGCGGGAAGACAAGAAGTTAGCTGAGCTACTGGAGGAAATAGATCTTAGTGAAGAAGATTTATTCAATGATAGTAATGCGTCCATTGAGTGTTGAATTGTTTAATAGTGTACGTTCCCAATAAAGATGTAAATTTGGAAGTGCGAAAAAAGTTGGTTGACAATGTTGCTAAGTTTTGATGGCTGAATTATTTTTGGAGATGAAAAATTTGTATGTAACGAAAAGTAGACGGGCACTCTCTATTGGAATGGCACTTTCTAATAGACGGGCCCCCTGCGAGGGGGGTTTAAAAATAGACGGACCGGTTCGTCTGTTAGAGAGAAATTCTCTCTAGTCTCTCAGAGAATACAGTAAATAAATAAATAAATAAATAAATTTTTCAAATGTTCCAAGAAATAATAAAAAAGTGTATCGAATCAGATTTGTCTCGAATCCTACTTTTCCCATTTTTACCTGTAAATTTCGCAGTTCTTCCTGATAGTACTCATTTTCCTGCAAAATTGACACTTCATTAAGCTAAAATTAAAAAAAAAAAAACTTACATAAACCAAAAACTTGAATTTCCTCTTCAGCTCCCTGTATTTCTGCAACAAATATATGAAAAATTAATGTCTTAGACTTTTAAATCGCCCACCTCTTTAGGATTATTGTCCGCACCTAAAGCAGAAACCCCGCCAGAAGCCCCCACAGCCGCTGCAGCAGCCACTGAGTTGACGGCATTTGTGTAAAACCTATGAGAGCCATTATAACCCTGAGGCATGGGTTGTGGCATTGGTGGGGCTTGTTGGGCTACAATATGTGTTCCTGGTGCAGCCTGGGGATGCTGGATGTAGATCCTCTGACCTCCAGTTCCCTGCTGGACCACAAAAGTGGTGGGTGGTCCACCTGGTTGTTGGTACTGCTGTTGCTGAGCTGGTGGTCCTGGACCGTAGGCCATGTGGTCATGGAGCGCCACAGCTGGAGATCCAGCAGCTGAGTTCTCGCTGGACAGGGTTTGCGACAGGTGGGGAGTGGCTGAGCCTGGACCTGAATTGGCCAAAATGACGTTTCTGCTGTTGCTGGCTATTGGTTGTGAGGCTGGGTTGTACAGGTGGATGGGCGGACCATGTTGAGGTGGGTTATTGCTGTCGTAGGGTGCTTGAGCTATGGGAATGGAGGATTCTTGCTGGCGATGCACCTGCTGGTTGATGGGAGAATTGAGTGGAGGTTGGTGTTGCTGTGCTTGTTGAGTGTTGCTTCCAATGAGCTTGACAGGCTGAAAATTTAGTCCATTATAAGCATTTAGTAACAAAACCTAACAAATTGGAAAAAAGGTTATGTAAATCTGGTGTTTGAGTGTACCATATATCGGCGGCGTACGTTATATCAAAGATTGACTATACCTGCACCAAAATCACTTAATCTAAAGCACCCAAACAAACTAGGATTTTATGGGATGAGTAGGGATTAGTGGGTTGAAATCAACCGTCACTTGCATCAGGCCCAGGTGCACCTAGATAACCTGGGTACTTTTACTGGCGAAGAAAGTGATTTCGCTATCTACGACCCGTTCTGGCCTGCGAAGTAAAAAAGCGTTACCCACCCACGCACACATGCCAAATACTATGTAAGATTTACGGTGTTCAAAAAAAATCCAGTGCGGCGCCGGTATAACAAGGGCGCCGGCGCTCGTGCAGGTATGCATATTACGATAAATCGACACACAAAGATCTCCTTTTCGAAACAAACATGGTTTTGCATCCACGCACTACTCTACTCACCAAAACCACATGTTGTTGCTGTTGACTGTTAGTGTTATTGCTGTTGTGTTGCTGCTGCTGTATATGCCGAGGTGGTGGTCGCTGTTGTTGTATTTGGAAAGAACTGTTCTGCGCGGATATGGTCTGCTGAATGGGGTGTGTTGCTGGATTGGGTAGTGGAGCACCCAGTTGTTGCACCAACTCAGACTGTTGTTGCTGGTGATGTCTCTGGTGCTGAGGTCCCCCTCCTAAATGTTGTTGTTGTGGACCGGCTGGATCTTTTGACTGTTGCTGCTGCTGTTGGTAGTAGTGGTTTTGTTGTTGGTGTTGTTGGGGACTTGATATGTGCTGTTGTTGACTGGAGACTGTCTGCGGAGTTGGGTTCGGCTGATAGGCAGAATAGGTGTTATTGCTGAGGTTGGTGGTGCCAACTGTAGGCTGCTTCAACTCTCGTCTTTCTTGTGGAGGTGGAGCACTTGGTCTTGCCTGAATAAAACACCATGACTAGCATAAGAACAACATTATGATTATAGCACACTCTGACTCTAATTTTTAGATTCACTAAAACAGAGTCGGAGCCGACAACTGCCTACAAGAACACCTGCAATTCGTGAGTAATCTAAAGAGGATGCTTTATTTTTACAGATTATGTCTTTTCACATTTTCACCACAGGCATTCACCTACCATAACCTCCGCCCCCTTATCAAATAGTGATGTGGAGACATTCGCCCTACCGGATTTTATAAACTTGTGTATAATCATGCCCATTAGATCAGCGAATCTGAAAAAGTTCCTAAAACTACCATGACTCCCCTGAATACATCCAAGACCAATTTTTTCCGAAAAAAAATTGATTTGATGTGTTTTTTGTCGCGTGGATTCACGGTAATGGGCAGGAGTAGTGTGGGCCAAATCACTTTGGGACAATTCAATTTGGGCCAAAATCAAATTGCGCGAAGATCATCTCTATATAGTATTTGGGTCAGGGGGGGGAGGTTATGTCCGTGGGTCACACCTTTTTACAGCCACTGGGAGTGGTCCAAATCTTTTCCTAAGAACACTTTCTAAGGTAAATTGGTGTACCTGAACACGAATCCGGTGTCAGAATTGGGGGTTGACAAAGAAATTTTCGAGTTTTTCCCCAAATTTCGGTTTTTTCGGACTTTTTTGACTTTAAAGGGGTATAACAGGGTCAAAAAGTGGTCGAAATATTTTTTTGCATGTTTTTTTAGATCCGCCTCGATGTCAGCTTCCGTTTAAAAAAAAGAACGTCGAAAATGATGCATTTAAATAGGGGATCTCCTACTTTGAAGTTTGGTGTCGGATCTAAAAATGACGTATGGTCTTATGTTTGTTGTTGACGAAATGCCACAAATTTGAAATTTAAATTTTTTGTCGTTTCAAGACAAGTCTGCTCAGGGATACGATAGAGCCTGCTGTCCCTTGTTTCAATATTCGGCAAATATTTACCGAATATTGCAATTTGATTTGTCGCCAAGGTGATTTGGCCCACACCACTGCTGCCCACGGTAATATCGTTTGGTGTGAAAAAAGAATGGGTTGAAAAAGAAAAATCAAATGACTGAGGTTCGAAAAATCCCATTTTCTAGTCAAAATACTCCTTCTAAAGTCTGTCCACCTTTAACCGAAACTTCTATAATTAGTCACTATACTTGAAAAAAGGCTTAAAACATTTGTTTTCTTCCTTTTTCCTACACTTTGGGTTACACTTTGTAAAAAAGTTCCAGGAAGATCCGTCTTAAGATCTCATTCACTCACCATTTGCTGTGAATACCTGGGCTGCATCCCAGTCGAACTGCCCAAATGTTCATTGTCCTGACTAGCCACCGCATTATGGACCCGTTGTGGTCGTTGATGCTGAGATGTGGAAGATGAGACCACAACCATATGGCTGTTGATCTGGTCATGTTTTGGGTAGTGAGGTGGGGCAGAATGGGGTGGAACTTCACCTCCGCCATATTGATTGCTTTGCCCTTGAATCTGCTGCTGTTGGTGATGCATGTGGAAAGAGGGTGACGGCACTGAGCCCATTGAGTTGTACCCTAAAAAATAGTTAAACTGTCAGGATTATATATGAATATTTTCGGGAATTTCTCAAGTACACACCGCTTCCCCGAAAACTGATCCGTCAGTTTAGTCCGAAAAATTGTAAGAATTCCGATTTTGCTATTCGTTTCTAAAAATTACCATAGTTTTGACACAAAAACCCGAGGAAGTAGTCAAGGCCAAAAATTGACTGGCTTCTTTAGAATTTGGGAAGTTCGTCATATTTTTTTTTGCTAAAAAAGTTGACTCGGCCGGCTCATGCACTGGTCGTTATCAGTGATTGCAAAATGACAATGGGAATTGTCGTTTTGTCAGATGACAATTGTCATTCTAATAAGGAATTGTGACCCTAGTATAGAAACCTTCCCCCAAAACTTATGCCTTCTAAAACTTAAGCAAAGAGCACCCAAATATATGTTCCAGACCCCAGAAAAAGTGCGTAAAACACTTATTAGTCACAACTTCCATACGCTGGCCTACCCCTAAGCCTAAGGGCTAAGCCTAAACTTGTTGTTCCAAAGGGTAGTTTCAACGATTTTTAGAAGGTCTGATTTTGGGGAAGGGGGGTATTCTATACTAGCGCCGGAATTGTCATTAGCAAAAAATTGTCATTCTAATAAGGAATTGTCATTAGCAAAATGACAATTCTCTATAAGAATGATAATCGTCATCTGACAAAATGACAATTATCATTGTCTTTTTGCAATCACTGGTCGTTATGTTGAGGCCCAATTCTGTGTTAAAAACTGTGATGACCTGCTGAATGAGGAGTCATAATTGTCATAGGCTTGTTGTTGGCATTGGTGGGAGGAGGTGCTGAGAAACTACCTCCCCCTTGACTGGAGGGCGCCTCGCCCGACTGTTGGGATTCACTCATTCTAAAGTTTTTTTTCTTAAAACTATGTGTTACCCTGTTCTGATGATGCAGAAAATTACAATTGGCAAGAAAAGTAAAGAGCAAGTAATCAAACAAGTATTCAAAATTAGACGACACAATGCCAACCAGCAACCATTAACTGTGGGCATTTGAAAAAAGCTTTCTATATTGCAATGGGAAATTTTCAATTGTAGTTTTTGATACAGTCAAACCTGCATATAAGGACACCTGGATATAAGAACAGCGTTTGGCCGGTCCCTTGCCTGTTCTTATACAGTCGAATCTGGATGAGCCGACACCCCTTGGGACCAGCCCAAAGTCTCGGTTTATCAAGGGTGTCGGCTTATCGGGGGTGCGTTTTCCTGTAAAAGTCTTTTACCTGACCAGATCGGGTGACCATAGGGTGTCATGTTATCAGGGGTGTCGGTTTATTGGAGTGTCGGCTTTTTTACCTGACCAGATCGGGTAATGGACAATGGCAAGGACACTCATTTCCAAACTCATTTCTACTCATTTCCAAAATTATCACTGACACTATTGTTGCCAACAAAGCTATGAAACAGAAAAGCTGCACTGCTAACTGGTGGAAAGAAAGTTCGTAATGGGTTTCTGAGCCAAATTTTTTTCAATGAAAATCTTTTTTTTTAAAGTTCCAAATATACAGGGTTGAAGCATTTTAGCTCCTCTTTCAAATGGTATATAACATAATACATCTGCTTTAATGTTTAATCGGTATAATGGGAATAAGAAATACAGGGCAGAAAAATGAATCATCCGCCAGCTTTTTGGGTAGTTTTCTTTGTTGCTTCCCCGGCTGTGCAGGTGGCCAGCCTCGTGGTCGTTGCAGAAGCAGAACTTATCAGCAATTGCTTGGATGTTCTCCTCAGTTGTTGCTGTAACCGGCCTGCCACTTCTTGATCTGTCTTCATTTGAGCCAGTCTCTTCAAATCGCTTGATGGCTTTGCTGACTGTTGGCTGGGGTATGTTGAGGAGTCGAGAAATCTCCATCACTCTTTTACCCTCTTGATAAAGGCGTACAATAGCTGGACGCAAATCACCCATTTTAGTTTGAATAAATGGAATAAAGCAAAATTTTTAATAAGAAAGGGGAAGCAACAAAGAAAACTACCCAAAAAGCTGGCGGATGATTCATTTTTCTGCCCTGTATTTCTTATTCCCATTATACCGATTAAACATTAAAGCAGATGTATTATGTTATATACCATTTGAAAGAGGAGCTAAAATGCTTCAACCCTGTATATTTGGAACTTTAAAAAAAAAGATTTTCATTGAAAAAAATTGGCTCAGAAACCCATTACGAACTTTCTTTCCACCAGTTATTATTGAGCGCATGCCAGAAATGGAGAATGAAGACAAAACCACCAACAATGACACTGAATTTGTAAGAGCCATTGCAACTGAGATTGGAGTGGCTGCTCACCTCCGACTATGGAAACTAAGACGACATGGCCACAAAAAGAATGGGAGGCCCAGAATCATCAAGGTTCACTTTACCAGCGAAGAATCTCGCGACACCTTCCTCTACTCATTTCCTAAGTCCCTCCCTAACTTAACTAATGTACCATCAAACCTCCTTGTGAGGCGTTACATGACTGAAATTGAACAAGCCAAACTCCATGCGCTTAGAAAAGAAGCGGAAAAATTGAATATTCTTTTTATGCTGTCACTTTACTGATAATTCCTTTGTATTTTTGCAAGGATCAACGCTCGTAACAGCGCACCCTAGAGACCAATCACTCGAGCTAAGACACTGTGCTAAGGTTGAAACCATGCACAGTTTAACCTTTATATGCGGTAGAGCCCGCATGTGGCTTTCATGCTAAGATTTACACATTTCAGAGCGTTTCAGAGGCTCTACCCTGTTTCCGCCCAAATTGTTTCCGCCAAAAATCGTTATATCCAACACAGTTACATTTTTAATTTTTTTGTGGTACCTACATGTTAACTTGTTCACCCAAAATTGTTCTGGCTTTCACTGTAACTTAGCTAATCAATTAAATCTATAAATTTTATCTGTTACTACCACAAAAAAATCAAAGATGTAACCGTGTTGGCTATAACGATTTTTGGCGGAAACAATTTGGGCGGAAACAGGGTAGAGCCGTTTCACAGCGAATTGGGTCTAGAAAACTGATTTTGGAACGATTTAAAAAATGATGCCGGATAACCCATAAGTACTATTTTTTCTAATGTAGATTTTGAGTCATATTTTGTTGACATCCCAGTGTTACAGTGTAAATAAGACTTGTGTAGAATTAAAAGTTGGATTAGGAACATAAATATTCAAATTGCATAATTTCTTCGGGAAATTCCCTGAAAATCGAGGCGTCATAGAAAACAAAACACTCGAAAAAACATTGACGTATTTTTGTGTCCCCTTAATTTTCAAGGTATTATCAAAGAAAGTTCTTCATAGGTTTTTTTTACATCGCAAACCGAGTTCTCAAACAAATATGGCTCCGAAACACAATGAAATTTTTTTAGGTACGTTTCGTTACTAAAGAGGGCTCGTTTCTTAGAAAAAATACGGTATTTTACAAAAGTATCAAAATCTTTCCGAAGTGAGTGGTTTAAAAATAAGGCCTAGCAACACTCCTGCCTATATAATTTAAAAAACATTTATTCAGTTTTTTGTAACAAATAGTTGAGCAATTGGAGTGGTCGATGCAAGTGAATTTCAATCCAACAGGGTGTTTCCTTGATAGAAGAGCGATTGTAGCCAGAGCCCCATCCCTTGACAAAGCTGATAGCAATGGTGCAGCAAACACGTCTCAAATCATCAACTCCGATACCAGCTCTTTCGATCAATGAAGGTGCCACACGCTGCACAATTCCTGCTACTGCTGAAATAAAAAGAGATGTAGTGGTAGACTAATAAATGTTCCCTAGTCCGTTTACACTCCACCCTTTCGTTTTTTATTTTTGGCAATTTTTTTTCAAATAAAAATTTATTTAATTGGTTATTCAAGAAATTTCAACAGCTTTAAAGATCCAAAAAACTCGATTTTTTCTTGGTCTTCCTGTAGTTTGTGCCTTACCCATCCATAGGCCATCTACACACCAGGACCCAAACAACAGGAAGGACCAAGCGAAAATCGTGATTTTAAATTTATATACCAAAAAAATTGTCGTCAAAACTCAGTATAACTGTGAAAACAGAATTTCAAAAGACGGCATATAAGAAAAGTTATGGCTCATTAAAAGTGTTAAAATTTCTTGAATAACCCTGTAATTAAACCATTAAATTTTAATGGTTAACCATTTTCAATTTATTTTGCTTTTTATCTTAATTGTTTATTTTTTAAAACGTACGACCACTCATTTTGTTGAGTTAGGAAAGATGCACAAAATGAGTTGTCGTACGCTTTAAAAAATAAACAATGTTGGGGTTAAAAAAGCAAAACAAATTTGAAAATAGTTAACTGTAGGGGGGGGCCGTTTATTAGAGTATTTACGGTAATACAAATTGTTAATTATAAAAATTGATGAAAATGTCTGATCATACCATATGCTTGAGCCACCACAGCCATTTGTGCACTTTCTCGCTGTTCTGAAACAGGTTGATTGAGGTTCAAGAAAGCAACAAAATAGTAGATTTACCACACATTTCAGCAAAAGCCCAGCGCAAATCAAACAACTAAATATTGCTCCTGCACTATGTAAAGTGAAAAATAAATTCTCACTTTTTTCTCGGCACCCGAACAGAATTTGTGAACGGTAGATCCGTATATTAAGCCATGCTCAAAGTCAAGGAAGTAGCTGCGTACGAAGACACCTTTTTGTGACAAACATTCTAGGAAAATGCTTCCATCTTCGGCGGTCTTCAACTTGATTCCCTTACCTATATGGATCCTTGAAAAATTTAAATAATTTGCTTAAATAAAAGAAATAAAAAATTTTAAGTGTAATTAAAAATATACATACCTGGCTTTTTCAGATGCTTCCGTCCTGAAACTCAGTAATAAATTAAATGATTTATTATTATTATTCTAACTTATTATTATTCTAACCTGTGAACATTTGAAAGAGCGCCCAAACAAAAGCGTCCAGATCGAGCACCAGACGGGTCCATGCCTCCGTCCACAATCACTTCAGACAGATCTCTTGGTGCTTTGAATGTCTCGCCAACCTGCCATAATAGTCAAATAATCTAAGCAATACAAGGAGGAAAACACAAAAGAAATCTACTTGAGTGTCTAGCTCATAGTAAAGTATTGAACACCAATGTTCTGGCACTAAAATAATGATTTAAGAAAGTTATAGCGATATGATTTATTATTAACTTACAAGCAGAAGATGGAATTCTTACATGGTCTAGGTTATCTGCAAACAAACGTATAGTTTTTGTCGTAACTACAAATGAAGTTTTCGGGAGGATTGTAATTTTTAGTTACACAGCTTTTAAACACCGCAAAAAATAGGTAGTAGATGCTTTTACGCAAATTTGATAGCGCAGTAGGTAAAGCGTTTTGATTTTGTCTCGCCTACACTAAATAAGAGGCTTTTTTCTTTGAAATCGTGGGTTCTATCCTAGTATACGTGTCCAAAATATGACTTGGTCCCCCCTGTTGGTTTTTCGCGTTATTATTTGAACAAATATCCAAGATAAATCGTGTGGATAATTATGAATTGTGATTATCTCTATATAGTATTTGGATCGGGTGGGTCAAACTTTTAATGGCGGCAATTGGGAGTGGTCCAAATATTTTTTGAGAAGAGTTTCTATCGTAAATCTGGGTCGAGAAACTCGAATCCGTTGTCAGAAAAAAGTTTTTGGTGGTGAAAATTTTGAGTTTTCTAATAAAAGTTATGTTTTTTCGGTATTTTTCGGGTTTAAAGGCCAAAAATAAAATCATAGAATTTTTGTTGCAGATTTTTTTAGATCCGCCTCGATGTCAGCTTTCGTTTAAAAAAAAAAGCGGCGAAAAATTCGCGTTTTTAAGAGGGGCGTTGACAGTGTTTCCGAAAATAACACCTACGCATACTCAACACTTTGCCTACAATTGAAACATATCCTACACCTACACCTACACTTGAAACTAAACATACTCTATACCTATACCTACACTCAAAATGAACCATGCCCTACACCTACACTTGAAATGAAACATACCCTACACCTACTGTTTGGCATATTGTACGCTTACAGTATGCCTCCGGTACATTTAACAGTACATTTAAGTGTTAGCGTACTGTTTGTCGTACTATTCTCACTACTGTACTGTCTGAACGCACACCACTATGTCTTTCTTCAAGATTTTAGTGAGACAGTAGTGAGAATAGTACGGAAAACAGTACGCTAACACTTAAATGTACTGTAAGCGTACAGTATGCCAGTAGGTGTGGGGTATGTTTCATTTTGAGTGTAGGTGTAGGGCATGGTATGTTTTTGGTGTTAATGTACGTGTAGGATTCAGATAGTAGGTGTAGGTTTTACTGTAGGTGTTATTTTCGGAAACACTGGGCGTTGACAAAAGTATGCAGGCCATTTTTCGAGAAAAAATCTCATAGTTTTCAAAAATTTTGTTCTCAAATTCAAATTTTTCATTTTCATTCATTTGTCTTGGACGGAAAACTGTTTTTGGCGCGAGTTGGCATTGCATAAACATTTTTCATTTGTCTCATAAACCATTCTTAGAGTAGATTTTCGCTGGGCACGAATTTGATACCAAAAATTGTATGTTTCAGCGCTATTTGTTAATTTTTAAATAGAATTGACTTCTATAGTCGTGATTGCTGAATATCTTTCGTTTTATTTTTCAACTTCAGCTATCCGATGCCAAAAAAGAAGAGCCAGAAGCAAGAGCAAGAAGAAGCGCGGCGCAAGAAGGAGCGAGAGAGGCTGGCGACGAAGCGAGGTTCGCAATTTTGATTTTTGTTTAACCCTAAGTTAAGGATGTGGCCTTAACCACGTGCATACCCCACAAACACCAGAATGGGACTTAAACAACGTGGATACACCCGAACCACCAGGAAAGTACCCCAACCACCAAGATGGGGCCCCAACCACGTGGATAACCTCCAACCACCAGGATAGGGCCCAAATCACCAGGATAGAGATCGAACCACAAGGTAAGTGCTCGAGTAGGAGGGTTGGCGTGAAATTTGCAGGCAGGCACCCAGGAAGAGGGTAGCCAAGACGGGGGGTATCCAAAGAAAGAGTAATCATGGGGTATGTGGTGGATTAATATTCATCAAACTTTCAAAATACGATAGAGGTGCCGATAGGCGCGTGCTGTCCCTAGTATTCTGTATCTGTGTATTATTGAGCAAAAACGACGAAAAAACAACAGGGAGGACCAAGGCATATTTCGGACACGTATACTAAGATAGAACCGCGAGTTCAACTCCACCTCTGGACATCTTCAATTTTTCAATTTTCTTTTGCAAATTTTCAACTATCAGCCCATTTGACGTGAAATTATTCTATTTTCACTATTTTAAATAAAAAAAGCTCACATCTCAAGTTGTTGTATCTTTGTAAGCCAAAAGTGTTGTGTATACTGCCTGGATCACCTTTGTCACTGCTGCTGGGGGCACTCAAGTTCTGACTAGTGCTAGCAAATTGAGTTGGCCATTCGCTAGCTTCTTCTTGTTGGAAGTTGGCATGGTCGATCTCACCGAAAGAAGTTGGTGGTTGATGGAAATTAGGCAGCGACTTATTGCTGATTGTGCTTCCAGAAGCCAGATGCGAGACTACATAAGAAGGCTGCTGGTCGTGTCCGAATATTAGGAAAGGAATTTTGGAAGAGGAGCCATCATTTGCTACCTCATTCATCACCTCACCCTCTCTGTCCACATCCATGTGACTACAACTCGACTCAAAATTGGACATTTGAGGGGTTTGGGAGGAGTAATCCGGCATGTCCGAAATCATTTTGCAGTTGCCGAGGGGATCCATTTTGAGAGAGGACATTTCTGAAATAATTTGGAATAAAAATTTTATTTTATGAATCCAGGCCAGGAATTTGTGTTTGCTACAGCATAGTGACGACATTTTTGAAAAATTTGGATGGCATCCTGTCCGCCGTGTTTTTAGCTGTTCTAATTTTTTTCCTTCTGACCGTTTGCCGTCCCGTCCCACAGGGTGGCCCAAAAGAAACCATCTTTGCTTTCAAAATATTTTTTTGTAATCGTGCTTTTGATTTACTTTTTGAAAACTGCTCTCAGGAAACTTACCACCCCATATTATAGGATATGGATGTTTTTGGTGCAGAAAGACTTGTTTGGTGCAAATATGCTTTTTTGGCGTAAATTTTGGTTAACCCTTTTTTAAAGTGATAACACCATCAGGTAGCCCTGGGATTCTTGTTTCTAATGAGGTGTTCTTTATTGCAGCATCGCTTTAAAAAGTTTTACAAAAGGTAAAAGTATGAAGCAAATCAGAATAACAATTTGCAACAATTTGAAATTATCTCCAAGGCAAAAAGACAAATTTCGGCTATGTTTTTGTCAAAATTTTAAATCAAAGTTTGGCAAGATTTCACTTTTTGCCTTGGAGAGCCAGGGCAGAATGAGCGCTGGGACTCAGTTCCAAGTAAGCATTGTAGCCAGTGAGATGTAGTCAAATGAGCTACGATTTGGGTGGTAACATGCATGGAGGTCATCCATAAAAAGTAGGTCATAAACACAATGCCAAAAACACGATTTTAAATGCAAAATTTTTTTTTGGGCCGTGCTGTAGATTTGTTTTACAGTCGAACCTTATCTGGCACTCCCCAAAGCATCTCGCCTTGGGTCCGACACTTTCAGCTCATTTTCGAAGTCTGCCAATGTGATTCGCCAGTCTATTCCGAAATATTGCAGCGATTCTGATTTGCCATTCGCTTTTCAAATTTTAAATTTCGTCATAAAGACCCGCGGACGTCTGTTATGCGGCACCTGATTTTCAAAAAAGGGTGCCGGATAACCGAGGTTCGCGGGTCTTTATGACGAAATTTAAAGATTTTGAAAAAACGAATGGCAAAAACAGAATCCTTGCAATATTTCGTACTAGACTGGCGAATCACATTTAGCAAAAGACTTCGAAAATTGAGCTAAAGAAAGTGTCGGACCCAAGGCGGGAACGAACTTTTGGGGGTGCCGGATAAACGAGGTTTGACTGTATTCTATTGACAGTCCTCCGTCCCCTGCTATGAAAATTAATTTCGCCGGCCGTCCTTATTTTTTGCCTGTGAGCCAGCCGTGCTCTGTTTACTAAAGGCCGGTCCCGCATACGGTGCGGTCATTATGCCATACATAAATGCCAAAACGAAAAATGTAGGGAGCCTACTTTTACAACTTTTTTTATTTTGGTTTTTACGGACACCAATTTACTAGCTACAAGATATCTGATAAACCAACCAATATTTCCTATCCCAGAAGAGACTATCCTGTCATAATGAAATGGGTTGATGCATATGAGGTCAGGATCATCGCTGGAAGTGGTGCAGACAGGCAACTTCTGCAGCTCATTTTTGTTGACATTTGGCCATCTCCATATGCGTGCATAAACTACGTGGGGGACACCCTTCCGTCCAGCCACTTGAAGTCTTCCGTCTAGGGATCTCTGAACCTTTTTTCTGCACAAAAACTTACATCGGAAAATGTTACATGTATGGTGACGCAACCAGTAGGTTGTTTCCCTCCTGAAGTAACAGCAGAAATCAAAGCATCTAACTGCATACGACGATCTTTTAGCTTTTTGACAAGACTTTCGATTGCTTTGCGAATGAATTCTGGGTCTTCGCCACCCTGAAAAATATGTCAATTGTAGAGCTGCTAAAAAAATTTCTAAACATATACCATGTTTTATTTATAAATACCATAAAACTTAATAGTAGCCCCCTGATTTAAAATCGTGTTTTGGCATTGTGTTTTAGACCCACTTTTTGAAAACTTGTCTCAGGCAAGTTACCACACATTTGTTAGCTCATCTCACTGGCTACAAAATAGGTGGTAACTTGCATGCAGTGCTCGGAAGTCGTACTCGTACTTCGTACTCATATCGTACTCGTACTACGAGTACGAAGTACGAGAGAAAAAAAAGGTCAGTACGAGTACGAATACGAAGTACGAGAGAAAAAAAAAGGTCAGTACGAATACGAAATACGAGACCAAATAATAAGAGGTACGAGTACGAGAGCAAAAAAATTAAGGTACGAAGTACGAGTACGACCAAATTCAAAAATTCCGAGCACTGCTTGCATGGAAGCAGTTTTCAAAAAGTGGGTCAAAAACGCAATGCAACGAACACTATTTTGAAAGAAGGCGAGGGGGTTGGGGGGATGGCATTCCTACTATTAGAGGTGTTACGGCAGCTTTCCCAAAAGTGACAAAATGTGCCCAAAATAACTTTATTTCCATCTCCCTTCATCCAACATTTATTTTCATTTACATCTACATTAAATTTATTTGCCGCCGCTCTGCTACCGTGTCTTCCATAGAATTGCTTTTAGCTTGATAAGTTAGTTAGACTGCACGTGCGCACGCTCCTTAATCTGCGGACTTCTCGAATATTCTGTAGTTTGCAGTCTTCATATAAATTCCGATTTCTTTTATAATCTTCCATCTTATTCCATAACAGCTTCTTCCACCGTTGATTGCATAATGCTTTTCGGAAAATTCTTGACTTCTTTTTCTTGGCACTTTTCACATTATTTCGAGTGGTTCTGAAATAGCTACATTTTTCACTTTTAAAGAGGAGCAGTGTCGTTATTAGAGCATGTATAGTATGCTCTATTTAGCTACTATCAAAACTAAATAAAAGTAGCCAAATGATCTAAGATTCTGGTCCCTACACCTGTAAAATATAACACCTGATGATAACACAGAAGCACATGCACTACATGACCACACGGATCATTGCTGACTGCTGCTGGAAGTTGGTGATGAGAAGCTGATGCATTCAAGCTTCTGTCCTCAGAGATGGATTGATGAGACGTAGATGGCTGCCGATAATCTTCCGTAGCTGAATTGTCTTCATTGGACCGACGAGATAGGACATTCTGGTTAACAAACTGAAAAAAATTATGAAATCCTACCAAAAACATTAAATAGAAAAATACTTGAGGAAATAAAGCAGTGTTTGTAAAGTTTATATCAAATGGGTTTGGAATCCTCGAATCAGGCACTGGACCGCTAGAAGCTGCCAAAGAAGGATTAGTTAGCTGGTGTTGATGTTCAGCCATTAATACTTATTGAATATCACAGAAGAAACAGAAAAATATTAGGAGATGTCACCATTTTTTGTTTGTTTTAATAGTAAACACCGGAAATGATGATGAGCCTCACCAAAGTGCAGCTATCAGCCAATCGAATATATATAAATAATTTTTGGTGATGAGTATTTGTATTAGTTCACTCCTCCTACCCATAAAATTTGTTCTCAATAAGAAAAATAAGGGAAAAGATAATTTGCTTTCCTTGAAACATTTTAATTTTTAATTTATTGCTTAGAGAATGCGATGTGAAGGTAAATTTCTTCAAGGAATATTTTTTTTTGAAATAAACAAAACGCCAAACACTTTAAGAAGAGAGGTCAGCACTTCAAGGAAATTAGTCGAGGAAGCTATATTGCAGGGTTAAAAGTCATAGATGTGCGAGATTTAGAAAAACATGATTAGCATAAATTTTTAGAAAGATCAATTTATAGAATAAGTGTTTAGGACCAGGACCCGTAGTCGGGGCCAGACTTTCACGAAAGACGGCCGCGCCGATCGCCGCTGTAATTTTGATCCGCAGCTGCCGTTCATTTATTGAATTTTTTTAACCCGTCGCTGCATCCGCCGCTCTTTGTTTTTGAACTTGCACTGCTCTCTTAAATTATAGACTATTTATTGTCTCAGGCCGGACTTCCTTACCCGGTACTCGGCCAAAAACGGGATTTTTCAGCATTTTATGCCGCTTTAGAACCTGAAACACACAGAAAATGAGTTTCTTGGTGGCGGAAAGCCATTTAAAAAAATTTGACCAAAAAATGGACTTTCTGCCTTGGAGGACCAAGGTAAACCATCTTACTTCGGGTATTCTACCACGTCTTGGTTACTAGAGCTGGGCAAAAAGAGCTTCTTTATGTATTTTTGATCAAGAGTCTTGCTCGGAATTATGTATAAGGTAAGTGAGTGCGCGCATCTCTAACCCGCCAAGACACCAAGCGCAGGGGGCTTGAGAGTTTGGGATGCGCACACCCAGATACCTTAGACAGAAATCACTTTAAAGTGCTCTCTGGATGCATGAAAAAGAGTTTCTATATGCGGCAGGCACCAGTCAACAAACGTACAGGGTGGTGCATTATAAACTAACCATTGAATTTCGGCCATAACTTTTTTATTTTTCAAGATTTCGTCGAAATTTTTTTTATTCGAAAGAGTGGACGATAGAATGGATGAGAAATCGATTGATACCAAATCTTTATTTGAACACACCTAAACATCAACAGACAAAAATAACAACAATTTTTCACTCATATTCCTGTTCAACGCTCTTTCCATTCACTTCAAGGCAATATTCAAGACGGGTTTCATACGCTGCGATTGCACTGTTTACCATCTGCTGTGGAAGGCTTGCGAAGGCATGTTCAATTCTTTCTCGAAGCTCATTCATGTTGGCAATCGGTGTGGTGTAGACTTGGCTCTTGATCCATCCCCAAAGAAAGAAGTCGCACGGCGTCAAATCAGGTGAATAAGGAGGCCACGCAAAAGGAGCGGGAGCAGTCGGCGTTCCTCGACCCTTCCATCGGAGCGGAAAGTTCTCATCCAACCAGTTGCGCACAGCCAAAGAGTGAGGAGGAGCACCTGTCTTGAATATTGCCTTGAAGTGAATGGAAAGAGCGTTGAACAGGAATATGAGTGAAAAATTATTGTTATTTTTGTCTGTTGATGTTTAGGTGTGTTCGAAAAAAGATTTCTCTAAAAGTTTGGTATCAATCGATTTCTCATCCATTCCTCTTTCGAATAAAAAAAACATTTCGACAAAATGTTGAAGAATAAAAAAGTTATGGCCAAAATTCGATGGCTAGTATATAATGTGCCACCCTGTATGTTCAAATTCCATCTGTTGGCGGATATCCTTTAGGATGGTTTACCTTGGTCCTCCAAGGCAGAAAGTCGATTTTTTGGTCAAATTTTTTTTAAATGGCTTTCCGCCACCTAGAAACTCATTTTCTGTGTGTTTCACGTGCTAAAACGGCATAAAATGTTGAAAAATCTCGTTTTTGGCCGAGGAAGTAAGGAAGTTTAGCCTTGTCTTAAAATGCCTTTAAAATTCCACTGTTAAAATTTTTTGCTTTTCGCCGCCGCCTTTTTTTTCAAATGCCGCAGCTCGCCGCGCCGCTTCCCTCTATTTTTCGACCCGCCGCTACCGCCGCCGTAGCTTTTTCCTCCGCTGATTTTCAAAAATACCGCCGCCCGCCGCACCGCTCGCCGCTGCTTTTTAGGCCGTGCAAATATGTTTCGCCGATGAGATTATTTCGCCAATGGCATCATTTCGCCAATGTGATCACTCCGTTATTGGTATGTTTTTGACAATAGCTTCTTTTCTCAAGTAATTTTATTTCCTTGCAGGCCTTCCTTGCATTACCCACTCATCTTGTAGCCAGTGAAATCGGCTACAAAATACCGTATTTTTTCTAATAGCTCACCCGTCTCTATTAACTAACCACCCTCAACTGTAGGGACCTGTAACTCGACCAAAAGCGAATATTTTGCATAGCTTTTTATTGAATTTTCTTAACCCTCGCAAGCTCTACAAATTCCACTTTTCAAATTTTGGTTGAGCACCCAAAAATCTCGAGATCAACCTCAAAATTTTCCGATTTTTGAGGGGTTGAAAAATAACTCACCCGAGTGAGCTATTAGAGAAAATACGGTAAGTGGTAATTTGCATGACAAAGGAATAAGAGTACTTGAAAAAAGAAGCTATTGGCAGGGCTTTAAAAACATCCGGAAGATACATCCGGATGTGGGTGTGTACATCCGAAACATCCACATCCGGCGGATGTGGATGTTGGATGCCAAAAATTTTTAGGTCGGATGTCGGATGTGGATGTCAAAAAAATTTTAGGTCGGATGTCAGCGGATGTCCGGATGTTTTTCGGATGTTTTCATGGCGGATGTCCGGATGTTTTTCGGATGTTTTCACGGCGGATGTCAATATGCTTTTGCCGTTTTCATGGCGGATGTCATGGATAATCTAAAATCCCGCAAAACTCAGAAAGATTCTTTCCTTTTTTCCGTCTCATCGTTGGTCCCATTCCTTCGATTCCAAATCTAAAATTTCCAATAGCCCATTCCCTCCCAATTTTTCTAAACAAAATTATACTTTTTCTTCAGTCAAGCAAGTCGCCATGTCGCCAAGTCGAGAAGACAACAAACGGAAGGTGCCAAGAAATACGCCATCAACTTCGAGCAAGAGGCCGAGGAAGAGCGAGGGATCAAGTGAGTAGATTATTTATTATTTTTTCCTTGATGATTAAGAAATCCCTCCTTATGCCTTGCTGTTATTGAAATCTTATATTCGATCCAATATTTTTATTCAAAAAAATTATTTTCTCAAAAAAATATTTAAATATTTATCAATATTTATCGGGAATATTTATCCGGGTTCCTGAATGAGTTATAAGTTCTAAATTTGACGAAAATTAGACGTAGTCAATGCGAGAGTCTAAATTCCACTTTTTACTTAGTCGTTAAATATTTAGATTTTTATTAGTCAATAGATTACTGCTATCAATACATATGAATTTGACATGTATGATAGCCCTCACATAGTCTCAGACTGTAACTGATTTCTAAATAGTAATTCTCGAGTCGATAATCTCGACCCCATACTGTGCACAAAAGCAATTTGGCTTTTTTACATCAAAAATTTTCTAATGTGACTTCGGGAGGCCAAGGCGAAAACCGAAAAAACATACAGTCAAACCTGGGTTATCCGACACCCAAAGGGACCGCCCTTATGGTGTCCGTTGAACGAGGTGTCGGTTAAACGAGGTGTCGGATGACTGGGGTGTAGGTTTACCAGGCCAACCAAATCGGGCTCATGGTGTCGGATAAAAGAGGGTGTCGGTTAACTGAAGTGTCGGATAACCCGGGTTTGACTGTATAAAAAATAATTATTGATTGTTGCCAAAACAATTTTAACATGTTTTACAATTTAATAGAGGTTTTACGGTATGCATTTTGATGAAGCGTTTTTCTCAAATTAATGACGCAGGTAAGTCAGTAGACGCATTTTGAAACTCATGTTTAACATTTCCCTGTTGCGCTCTCTTTTTACAGTTCTTTGTCCTTAGTCAGATAGTTATTAGTGGTCCTTTTTACATTTTTTACATAGTAGCTTCTTTTTTGTCCTTTCTTATCCTAACAAAGCTTAAATAAATAAACATTTGTAATATTAAATTTTAAAAAAAATGTTATTTTTAAAAGGCTCTTTGCTAAAAATTACTTTGCAATAGGTTTGGCGCTAATTTAAAAACAATTTTTCAGTTTTCTGCCTTAGTCCCCAAGGTAAGCTAAAAAAAATATTTTTTTTTTGAATTTTCGAGGACGGATTCTTCCCATGCCTAATCAAAAATAAATACAACTTTAAAATAATTCATTTCGATAATATTTCTCTCCTAATTTTCTGCAATCCACCTACTCTCCTAGCATATTTGCCCACCAAGGTACTCTTCTGGTAGAGCTACATAGAACTCTCATGGCAGACCTGAGAGTTATATGTCAAAAAAGTAGTTTTGCGGTCAACTTGCGCCGAAAAATTGCATAGAACATTCAAATTTCCGCTTAACATACATCGACAACGACATCTATGTCGTTGTCAAAGCTATAGAAACATCGAATTTTATCGAAATCATTAATTAAAAAAGGGTGAGGAATAACTAAACAAGGCCTGGGGAACAAGTTTTTACAAAAAACCTGTCGGAACAAACAAATCTGACGTCGACTACCGTATTTTCTCTAATAGCTCCCCCTGCTCTAATAATTCCCCCCCCCCTCAACTTTGAAGACTTAAATCTCAGCCCAGAGACAATATTTTGCAAAGCTGTTTGTTGCATTTTCTAAACTCCCACTAGCTCTAGCGATTCCATTTTAAATTTTTACCCAAAAATCTCGAATTCCACCTCAAATTTTTCCTATTTTTGGGCATCCAAAAAATAACTCATTTTAACTCCATTTTACAACTTGATTTCTAACAAAACAAGGCCTAGAATTTTAATTTAGGTATAGTTTTGTCAGAAACCTAGTTAAAATATCTGTAAAGAAATTCAATAATCAGGAAATTTTTTTTGAATTGGCGGGGAAACAATTTGAACAGGTGAGCATGCCAAATTAAGGCGGGGACGAGGTGACCATGCGACCAGCAAATTTTAAGGCGAACAGCAAATTTTTTTGAAACGTCCTATCATTTCACGTCCTTTCATTCGTTTTGCATCAAATCTGATATAGATCGCTTTATACTACTTTTAAAAACTGAGCAGAAAACTTAAAAAAATGTATATGAGAACGTGGCACACCTAGAATACAAGAGAAATTTTTAAGGAAACAATTGATTATAGCAAAAAGTCCTTATAGAGACAATTGAATATAGCAAAAAGTCTTTATGAAAAAAATAGTTTCGAAATTTTTAATTATTAAACAAAGTGTTTTCAAGAAAAATGTGTTGTGAAATAAGCGAACACGAAATACTGGCTAAGGATGGATGAGCGGCAACATCGTGCGTTGTATGTTTTACTTATAATTTTGGCAGCAATCTGCTCTAACTCTTTCTTCCCGATTTGTTTCGATCATTGCCTTGCATCCCTCGCCTTCTTTGGCACATCTCCATTGCTGCAATCCGTCCGCACCAGGACGTCCCGAATGCCTGTAGACTTCACCTATAATATTCGCAGTCATTAATATACAAGGTCTGAATAAAGCAAATGGACTACCGTCGAACACAGCCAAGTAACTCTTGCTTCCATCCTTTTTCGGCCTCTGGCTTGGCGTCAACTGAATTCCCACCGGAGGATCGACGACTGCCTTTATCTTTCTTGGACGTCCCGCCCGCGCCATGAGTTGATGCTCTTCCCCTTGCTGGAATTCGGCTTGCTGTTCACTATCTTGATCGGACTCTGCTTCACCGGCTTCATCGCTCCACTCGGACCAGTCGTCGTCTGAACTAGCTTCATCCTCGCTGCTGTAGTCGAATCTTTGACTCATGATTTTGATAGCAACTAAAGCAATAAACGATAATTCAGAGAACACGAAAAGAATAATGGCAACAAAGAAGAAGCCAAAAAGCGTCAAAAGCAAAACGAAAACACAACCGATTATTTCCAGAACTATTTGTGATGAAATCATTTTTCACAACAACTATTTTTTTCGAAACTATTTTTGACATAAAGACTTTTTGCTGTATTCAATTGTCTCTATAAGGACTTTTTGCTATAATCAATTGTTTCCTTAAAAATTTCTCTTGTATTCTAGGTGTGCCGAGAACGCACGTAAAAATTGATCGAGAAAGGAAAGAATTACTGGTTCCCGCCCTTTCTCCGTGTCGCGCACGGGCATGCCCCTTTAATGTACTCAATCCAATTTTTTATTCGGCAAAAGTTTTGCTTACATCAGAACACCGGATTATCAATAAAATATTGCTCTGAACGAATTTTGAGAAATATATGATAGATAAATTTTGTCACTTTTGCGAAGGGTATAAAATAATTGATTTTCAGCTCTTTGCCGACCATGGGTGACTCTGACGATGATTACATGTCTGCAGACTTTATGTCGACAATGGAAGATGTGAAACCAGGTTGACGTTTAAAATATTATTTTTATTCTATCAACTTTTTAGGTGTAAATTCAAGTAGAAGCCATAAAAGGATGCTGCAGATTGATTTAAACCGGGATGCTGCCAATCAAAGGAACGTGAAAATGCCGAAAAAGCATGAATTAGAAAAGATGCGTTTGGATGAAGGTTTAAACCGACCAATTTGTTCTGAATCCAAAGGGTTTTCCTTGTTGTCTAAGATGGTATGCTTGAATTTTAGCAAATAGAGAATAAATTTTATCGTGTTTTCTTGTTTAGGGCTATAAGCCAGGAATGAGTTTGGGGAAGAAGCGAGAAGGTAAATTACGACTAGTTCGGCAAATGGTTTTATTTATTATATATATATAGGTGAATCAGAAGGAATTAAAGAACCGGTCGAAATACAATTCAAAATAAACAAAAGTGGGCTCGGACATGATACTGATGAAAAGGAAAAGCAAGAAGAGCGATGCAATATACACTTTGAGGAAATGTCCAAAAGGGCCAGTCAAGTGGTTAGCTTTTTATTATTTTCTATAATAAATTGCTTTCTCTTATCTTATATCGTATAATATAATAACAATATTTTTAGGAAGTGATCACCGATGATTTTCGTAATCGGAAGCGCTCTACCGCTATCCAAAAGATCAGACTTGCAGACATGAAGAAGATCAGGAAAGCTTGCCAAGAAATGGATATAAGGTGCTGGTTTTTTATATAGCAATCCTTAGACATTAAATGTTGGTATTTTCAGGGTGGGTAAGGAAGAGCCAGAATGCGAGTGGTTTTGGCCAATCTACAGAGCAAGCGAAGTCCAGGAATCCTCCGTCGCATCTGGGGCAAATGAAAATATGCAGAGAAGGCAAAAACTTTCTGTTATTGTCCCTGAACAGGAAATAACTGATGACAGCAAATTTTTCTATGCCAATCGTAAAGGTAAAATTCAAATTTATACCTTTTCTAAAAACACTTTTAATTTTAGCGGCTCCACCCGAGACCAATTTCAGCGAGTTTTCTGAAGAAGCTTTAGACGATAGGTAATCTTCTAAATTTTAAATTTTTTGATACTTTTACAATGGAAATTATTTCAGCCTCCACAAAATAGTTCGTTATGTTCGTGCTTCTCATTTCTACTGTAACTGGTGTGGATGCGTTTACGAATCTGAGGAAGATATCGTCGCTAATTGTCCTGGAATCACTAAGGAAGATCATGACTAGATATTGATTTGTTCGCCCTTCATGATTTTATGTTTAACCCTCGTATAAAGTCTGTGTCTCATTGTTTCGGAATCCTTTTTGCTAATCTTGTAGTTTTTCGGATAATCTTATCTTACATTACATTTTGGTTGGAAAGATGTTAATTGAGTCTCTTAGAAACTTCAGCAATGACAAAAGAAGCTCAAACCAAAGTTTTATGTGCTGGAGACGTCAATGGAAGATTCAAGATGCTCATCAATAGAGTGTTAGCTGTAAACAAAAAGGTTTTGGATATTTGCAGGAGCTTTTTGAATTGCACAACATTTGTTTTTTAGTGCGGCGATTTTGACATTCTCTTTTGCGTTGGCGAATTTTTCGGCCCAGATGATGCCGAAAACCGAAAAGTTCTAAACGGAGCAATCGAATTTCCAGTCCCAACTTACATCTTGGGTTTGAAATTTACTAATCGGTACCTTACTTATTTGTAAATGCTTAAAGCTTTTAGGCCCTTGTTGTCCTTCAACTTCAGTATACTATACAGAACAAAGCGTGGAAATTTCGCCATCCTTGACTTTCCTTGGCAGGAAAGGAATTCTGAATACAGCAAGTGGCTTAACTATCGGATACCTAAGTAAAATTTGAATGAATTAAATTGTGAATGGAAAATTTTTTTGGTTAAGGTGGAATTGAAACAACTGCAACTTCGCTAAATGCTTTCCAATTTAATGATGAAACTGTAGATGATTTGGTAAAGTTTATTTACTCGTACTAGCTCTTTTTAAGACGTGTTTTACAGTTGTTACCAGTTCGGGCAAACAGTGGCTTTTTGGGTGTGGACATTCTTTTAACGTCAATGTGGCCAGCCGAGGTTACAACTATTTTTTGCGAATAATGACACCAGTCTGCAGATTTAGGTGTGGAAGCATTCATCTAACCAACCAACGGAGGAAGTGGAAGGATCAAAGTCCCTTGCTCGTTTAGCAGCTGGTTTGAAGCCGAGATATCACGTTGCTGGGCTTGGTCAAACGCATTATGAAAGGACCCCTTACAGGTTGCTTATACTTTTTATTTTGCCTGGTATTTGCGAAATGCAGTTAACAACTTAAGAAACCACAGAGTATTAATGGAAGCTGCTCAGATGGTAACACGGTTTATTGGACTGGCGCAGGTTATTATTTGATGTCTGCGTTAATGTTGTTGTTAATGCAATAAAAATTAGGTTGGCAACCCTAAGAAAGACAAGTGGCTCTACGGTAGCTGCATTAATATTTACTATTAAAGTTTTTCCTACATTCTATTTTCAGCTTTTTCGATCACTCCAATGTAGTTTCAGTTCAAAATGAGAATTCACTGCTTAAAAATCTAGCATTTAGGCGTAAAATGCAGAAATCCGAACTTACTGCGCAACCTGAAAACACGTCTGAATTCCCCTACATGGAAATATTACAGGAAGCTGTGGCTAGGTTGGATCTGATTGAATTATCACTGTTAGTTCGTTGATTGTATAGGAAAAGCGCTGAAGAGACTGATGCAGCTCGCTCTCGAGGAGAAAGTCAGTTTTTCTATGATATGGAAGCAGATTTAACAGAAGAGGTATTGTGCTTAGGAAAAGAAACAATAATTAAAATAATTATAGGACAACGTGGATCGTGGAGGCCGTCGCAAACGTCCAAATGACAGTGGAGACAAATGGGGTAGTAAAGCAAAGAAAAATTTCCAACAAATAAATCCAGACACTTGTTGGTTCTGTCTCTCTAACGCAGCAGCTGAGAAACACTTGATAGGTTCAAAGCTGATTTTTTTCCTCATAAGAGGCTAATGTTCACAATAAATCCTTTGCAGTCTCAATTGGAACTACCTGCTACACAGCTATGCCTAAGGGACCCCTAACGGAAGATCACGTTTTGATAATGAGCATTGGTAAATCATTTACTTGTTAGTTTATTCGCATTTTAAAAATGAAAATAAATTAGATCACGTACAGTCGCTTGTTGCCGCCACTGATGAGATCCGCGCAGAGGTTGATAAGTTCAAGGACGCATTTGCCTTAATGTGTAAGGTTTTTTGTGATGACAATAAGCAAATGGGGATAGTGTTTTCAGGTGATAAAAAGGATAAGGTACTCTGTGTTTTCGAGCGGAACTACAAAAGCTCTCATTTGACTCTGCAGTTAGGTAAAGAGCTTTTTTATTAAAGAGCTTATTGTCTTTATTGGCAAGAAGTTGTAAACAAGATTTCAGTTCCTGTCCCGAAAAGTGCCGGAAAAGCATTAAGAAGTTCATTCCTAAATGCAGCAAGGTTGAAGAATGTTGAATTTACTTTTCTCAAGGAAAATGAGCAGGTTTGTAAGCATATATATACCGGGTGGGCCAATTTAAGAGGTCATAACTTTTTTGTATGCCGAATTCCGAGATTCTGTGAACGCAGATCGACTTAGAACCGCGAAACAATTTTTTTGGTTTATACAGGGTGTCCCAAGAAATATGCCCACTTTCAAACATCCGTAACTTCTTTTCTAGATCGAATTTCGAAAATCTGCAAACGCAGATCGACTCAGTTTTTTATGGCAATTTTTGTGGTTTATCACACTCGAAAAAAAATTTCCGACCAAATATCGACTTTTTGCCTTGGTCCCCCATGTTGTCCAAAAATGCGCCAATTTTCAACATCGTTAGTTATGCTGTCTATGATATGTCGTATTCGGATTAGCTTGGAACGCGTCAATCACTTCTGCCTCTGCCAACTCGGTGCGAATACACCAACACGACAAACAAAAGCATGAACGTAAAAAAGATTGGCGCATTTTTGGACAACAGCATTTTTGGACAATTTTTCAGAAATTTTTTTCGAGCGTGATATACCACAAAAATTGCCATAAAAAACTGAGTTGATTGGATTTTCGAAATTCGATCTAGAAAAAAGGTTACGGACGTTTGAAAAGGGGCATATTTCTTGGACATCCTGTACTGTCGAAAGCACGATTTTCACAGAATCTCGGATTCCGGCATACAAAAAAAGTTATGACTTCTTAAAGTATTCCATATTTCTTGTCCCACCCGGTATTTCAGATTTTGCGTTCAAAAATTAATGGTTTCGCTTCAGTTGCCAGAATTGATCAACGAAGGATGTCCTTATTTCTACGTTGAGCTTCCTGGTAATTTTTTCGGAACTTCCTTTATGCGTCTATGAATTTATTTCAGATGGGACAAGAATGATTTCGAGAAGTATGAGTGGATTTCCTATTCAATTTGGAAGAGAAGTGATTCTAGTGAATTTTTTAAATATTTTTCAAATTGTCCTTTTTAGGTGTTGTGTGGAAAGGCCCTTTTAGATGCAGAAGAAAAAGTCAACTGGAAGAATTGCGAATTGAGCAAAGGAAAAGAAGCGGAAATGACGATGGCTTTGAAAGAGCAATTCAAGCCATTTGACTTCACAAACAGCGGTGATAGTTCTGATGAAGATTAAATAGTGTTCCAATGTTGTTGTGAAATTGAATTGTTCGGTTAATAAAGGAATCTTGAGTCGCATAAATTCTTTAGATGAATGATTATGGTACTATTATCAGAACAACGAATTAATTTTCGCTAAAAAATAAGATTACCCTAATTATTCTAATAGAAACCCCGTCTCTAATAGTAACCCACTATCTTTTGACTAAGATTTCATAGCTAGGGTTATTTTTGATTGACAATTTCAAGATTTTTAGAAGATTGAAAAATAGTAACCCCGGGGTTTCTATTAGAATAATTACGGTACTTTTTATGTGGAGTTGCTAGGTTCATTGGTGCTCTATAAATTGATCGTCGGTAGATTGGTCCTCCAATTGTTTAAGGTTACGGGTTCGAATCCCGGTGGTAGAAAACTGTTTTTTCTTAAGTAAAATATTTTTTGAGGGATCAGGAATCCTGAGGATAGTTAGGAAACAAATCGGAGGACGCGATATAATGTAATTTATCCACCTTCAGAATCCGGAATTTCGGATTTAGCCGAATGCTGTTAGCAAAATGCTGTTTAGACTATCCAGAATCTCGATACCCATGGCTATCTGAGTGAGCACCCACTCCAAAGTGGTGGACCACAAATTTTGGGGAATCATTCTAAATGGTCAAACCAACATACCTTGCATAAAACGATGCCCTAAGTACGCTGGTAAAGATTAACAGTAGATTTTCTGTCGCAAAATTTTCTAGGTGTATCAAGTTGTACAGCTGGACGTCCACCTTGGAGTGGATACCTACCCAGGGTATTGATATTTCGGTTAGTCAAATAAAGATTTTAGTCTCAACAAAGCATTTTCACCACACGATTTTAAGTTGAATAGTTTGATTTGTTCGGCTTTTAGAGATGTTGAAAATTTTGTGGACAAATTGTCTGCACACCGGGAGGCTTTAGCACATCCCTCATCCCCAAAAATTTATCTGGCTTTGTCTCTGTATCTATTATCCACTCTAATAATCTTCCATGGAGAAATATTTTTCGAATATCCTCTGGGGAATTTCATTTGAGGTCCAGTAAGTATCTCAGTTAGGACTATTCTTTATCATATAGCGTTCTTCGCCATACCGGAACATATTGGTCGTAAGAAGCAGATTTGCCAATGTCACTCGTTTAAAGGCATCTCACTAATGTGAATCCAAAAAGAGAAGGTACTCAGCCCAAAAAAAATAATTTTGCATATTTTTTTTTGCGTTTTCTTAGCTAGCATGAGTTTATCTGATTCTACTTTTCAGATTTTAGTTGAGCACCCAAAACTTCAAAATCGACCCGAATTTTTTCCGACTTTTTCGAGGTTGAAAAATGTTTAATACAGAAAATACGGTAACTTATTATTTGCTAAGTACTTTACATTATAACGGTTCCTCTCAGATTTTTAGGCTGAGTTTTTTTATGAGTCCGAAACCACCCAAATACCCATTCCTAATACTGGCCATGGGGATTTTGGGTAGCGGCGGGATTCGGGGTCGGGATTACAAAAATTTTCGGGATTCGGGATTCCCGCCAGGAAAATGCTAGGAATCCCGCGGGATTCGGGATTTTTTAAAAACTAAAGCACAAGTATGTCTTCAACAAATTTATTTATTCAATAAACATGAGTAAAATGTTTTAGCAGCATTCATACTTTACACGGGACAAAATTTAGGTATAATTTTTGAATGTCCCGCGGGACAAGAATTATGTACCGCGGGCATAGTGACCGCCCGTCCGGCCGGGCCCGTCCCGTCCCCGTCCGGACGGCGCCAAAAAACCGGACGGTCGGACGGCCAAGCCCGCCGTCCGAGCGGCCGGCCGGCGGACGACCGGCTTAAAACGTCCAAGACGGCAGACGGCCGGCAACGACAAACTCGGACGGACCGACCGACGGCCGATCCGTCTGAGACCGTCCTTCATTATACCGAACAAATTTTGGAAAAATATTTTTTTGTTTTTTTTATGTTGAAAACCTATGTTTATTTCATTCAACATGTATAATAACTAATCACAAAAAGCTTTTTATTCAAACGTTTACGATCTCGAAGTTTGTTTCTCAATTCATCGAGATATTTTTCAAGTAGCTGTTGTGTTTTTTCTGAAGAATCTCCGTCAAATATTCCAATAAAAAAGCGGCGACGTTTTGGACAAACGAGGTAAAGACACTAACTATTTCTAAAACAACAAAAAGTTCAGCCAGATGGACCGATAAAAAAGTTAGCAATCGATATTTTGATAATTCCTGCTTCGTCTGGTGCTGCTGAAAGGATCTTTTCCATAATGACGATGCATGCGGAAGGAAGAAGAGTGGGTATCAACGAAGAACTCTTAAAGTCTCGAATACTTCTGACATATAACTCGATATATATTTCTTAAGTTTCTTAATTATTTCAATAAAGATCAATTTTTAAGTAAAAAATTTGTCATAGAACTTTTTTCGCATTTTGAGCCGGCCGGCGGACGGCCGGCGTTAGAAAATTTTAATCGGACGGCCAGACGGCCGGCGAAAATTTCAGCAATACGGCGAAATATTGGACGGCCGGCCGATGGCCGGCCGTTAGAAAAAAATTTCGGACGGCCGGTTGGACGGCCGGTCAAAAACGTCTAAGACGGGGACGGGACGCCGTCCAAATTTTAAGAAGCGCGGTCACTATGACCGCGGGACAGAGAAGCGGGACATGAGTCACAGGACATATTTGATTACAAAATTATGTTGTCCCGCGGGACAACAGTTTTGAGATGCGGGACAAACTTTCAGGACACCCATTTTGGTCCTGCGGGATACCAAGTCACGGGACAATATTATGTATTCCGTAAAGTCTGGAAAAACACTTCTCATACATTTCTCTTGCTGTTACTTTTGTGTGTTCTCTTACTTTTTGACTGAAGCAGTTATTAATATTGAACGCTATTATTTTCGCATATTGTTCATACATATTGGTCCTGCGGCGGGCCCCCGCTCGCGGCCACGCTGCTTAATGCAACTCATCTCAAAATTTTAAAACACAAAAGTCACAAAAGTAACTCATTAACAAATTTCAGAAAAAGCTTATTGAAAAAAATAAGACTTTCAATAAAAAAGCTCAGAAAAGATAAGTATGAAGTTCAGTCCAAGCACCAACCGGGTAGTGCACCCACTTCATTTGGTCGGCATTTTTTAAGGAGTCACCCCCAAAGGTATTTCAACCAAGTTTAACAACAAAACGTATATAAAAATGCTGTGTTTATCAGAGACAATGATACGTATCATTTTTTGAGCAGTCACTTCCAAAGATATCCAAACCTCTTTTGATTGATCTAATTAATAAGGTCACAAAAACTGTAGCTCTAAAAAGAAATTTTTCGTTTTAAATTCGTATAAAGGCAAATACCTATTCAAATTTGCATTAACAATTTCAAAAACATGTTTGCTTACAAAAGCGCCATCTATCGACATGTCACTTGACACTTTCCTCTCGAGACAAAAAACAAAAATTCAAAAAAGGCCCAAATTCAAGTTCCCTCTGATCCCCTGTTTAAAGTTGTCGTTTCTCGCCGATCTTTTTTTCAAAAGAAAGCTGAGATTCAGGGCTACAACATGAACATCCCGCCCTGGCCTTAAAACCCACTTAGCTCCAAGATTTTGACTCTTGAACAAAAAAACACGAGAATTTGCTCACTAAAACCGAAAAATTAAAACCGAAAAAAAATCTCAAAACCAAAATCCACAACAGCCATTCTACTCCTGAGATTTCAAGCTTCAATTTAAAAAAAAATTGACCGAAAACCAAACAAAAACACTCAAAAAAAACAAAAACGTCAATTGTCGACAGAGAAACAGACAAAACATCTCTAATACTATATAGGAGATTATTAGACATTTCTATTATTAGACAAATGGAAGATATCGAATTGTTAAATGCTATTGGTTGGTGGGCTACATTAGGCCGGCTCATTATCAAAGTGCTCTCCATTGCAATTCCTTCGCAGCTTTCTGAAGGTACTACAACAGTCCGGATGAAGATGACCTGAAAAGGTTTTTACGACTCAGCCAAACGGAGTTCGAAGCGGTTTATTCACGTATAAGTTACATGAATTGCTTGCCGTTACAGCTTGAATATAGTCTTTGTCTGTCTTGTTTTAGGTTTCACATAGCTGTTTTACTGACGCTGTTTATAGTGGCTCTTCTCAAGAAAATCTGGGATAACGTACTCTCGTCGCACTCGTCATAGGGTTGAAGGGAAAACTGGTGATGGAGCTGAAGAGGTTGAACCTGATTGCATGGTTGTCAAAATATATAAAATTGATAAAATTCGATAAAATTTATGGCGTTATGCATGTCTCTGAATTCGATAAAAATCGATAAAAAATTCGATAAAATTTTTATCGAATTTTTTATCGATTTTTATCGAATTTTTTTATCGGTCATTCTACCACATTTTGTCACTTGTCAGGTTAAGTTTTTGCGCTTAGCACTAATATAGCCTCTGTCTTGCCGTGTCAGTTTCATAGTCAAGTCAAATTCTCCTAAAACAATTTTATTTGTGACAGCAAATACCACCGAAATGAACAAAACACTTAGATTACACCCTTCAAAAACAAAGATCGTAGATGAATTAGTGACGCAATTCTTGCCGGCTGAAGTCGATTCCGTGTGAAATTTCCAACGATGCATCTGAGTTCTTTGAACGCACGCTCACTCGGTGATGACGATGGCTGCTATCCAAATAGAAGTCTGGCAAGAACTGAAAGACGAGGAAACATCTAAAAAAGCATATATGAGAAAACATTGTGAAGCAACTGGCGTTCCGACTCATACTGTTTCCAAAATTTCAAAAGGTTATTACACGAGCCCTACTATCTTCCTTCATCAGCATTTCATCCTGTCTAAAACTTTATTAGATTACGGTAGATGAACTTTATCCGCTAAAAACAAACCGCAATTTGCTGACCCATTTCTCCATGACATGCAGACTACATTGAACTTCAGAACAAGCTTCACCAATTTCTGGTTTCCCCTTCAGCCTTGAGTCCTTGTAGAGACGGGTTGAACGCTTGGCAATTGTAGAACCAATGTGACAGAGGCAAGGCAAGTGATTCTCACCACCAACACAGCAAACGTTCGATCCCTCGTCTGTCGTGCAAAAGATCTTTGATAGCTCGTGCCGGCCAATTCCTAGTTCGGAAAGCTCTTGGTTGACAAGGTCTTGCACAAACCGACTTGTCTTCTTTGCGCCAGTTTCAACAGGAGAGAATGATAGATTGGCTTCCGAACTCCTTGCTTTTCCACACGGCTATTTCATCGTATTCTTCATCGAACGATTCCTAAACACAGTGTAACTAAAATGGTATAAAAAAGCACTAATTTCCTACTTTTTTTCGTCTGGATCTTTTAGGTGTAGGCGTATCACTCATGGTTGGATTAGCTAAAAGATGTACAATAATGCTGTTTATACTGCGAAACGGAGTCAATAAGTGTCTTAAGTGCAAAACATTGGCCTAACAAAGGACAAAATGTGGTAGAAGAACCGATAGAAAAATTCGATAAAAATCGATAAAAAATTCGATAAAATTTTTATCGAATTTTTTATCGATTTTTATCGATTTCGAAAAAATAATTCTCGTTTGAATTTTTATCGAATTTTATCAATTTTATATATTTTGACAACCATGCCTGATTGGAAGTTCTGGCGTGCCACAGCCTTTCTCCGCACAGTTAATACATTCTCAGACCAGCAGTGAGAAACATTAAATTAGTATTAACTCAATTAATTGATTAATTTAGGATTCAAGCCACCAATGTGACGCCGTCGGTCTCAGCCAAGCAAACGGCTTCAAAGTCTCCCATCAGCAAGAAGCAGAAGTTGGATCCGGAGTTTGAGCGCCTGATGAATGCTGTCGAAAATAAGAGAAAGATGCCTCCATTGGCCGTGGAAATTGCTGAACTGCTCAAACAAGTCGAAGATGGAGGCAACAAGAGAATTCAGCTGGAGTGCAAAAGTAATATTAGTTTTTTTTCAATTTCTGCGGATGAAATGTCTACTTCAGGAGAGCTCCGTGATTTCATCAGCAAGTGGGAGGAGCATCTGTTGATAGCGCCGGAGAAGCCTTACGAAAATCCACCCAATACTGTCTGCAAGAAGTCAGTTGCTGAAATGAGTTTGAAGGAACACCAAGCTTCGCTGCAAGAGTGTTAGTGTTGTTCGGCACATGTTGTTGTTAATGTTGGTCAATAAAGTTATATGGGATGCGAAATTTCATGCCTTAGTTGCCGTATTTACTCTAATATACCGACCGGTCGGTTGATTTTTCAACCGACCGGTCGGTATATGTTTAGGCTTGGTCCTTATGCAGCGTATGGAAGTTGTGACTAGTAAGTGTTTTACGGACTTTTATAGGGTCGGGGACATATATTTGGGTACTTTTTACTTAAGTTAAAAAAAAATCGTTGGGTGGGGTATTCGCAGGGTCAAAATGTATCATTCAAGAGGGTAAAACGTCCCAGGGGGTGAAATGTCTTGGGGGTGAAGTATCCCGGGGTTAAGTGGTCAAAATGTATCATTCAAGAGGGTAAACGTCCCAGGAGGTGAAATGTCATGGGGGTGAAGTATCCCGGTGGTTAAGTGTCCTAAGGGCGAAATTAAGAATCTGACCTTCTAAAAATCGTAACTACCATTTGGAACAACAAGTTTAGGCTTGGTCCTTATGCAACGTATGGAAGTTGTGACTAGTAAGTGTTTTACGGACTTTTTATAGGGTCGGGGACATATATTTGGGTACTTTTTACTTAAGTTAAAAAAAAGAAAATCGTTGGGTGGGGTATTCGCAGGGTCAAAATGTATCATTCAAGAGGGTAAAATGTCCCAGGGGCTGAAATGTCATAGGGGTGAAGTATCCCGGGGGTTAAATGTCCTAGGGGTGAAATTTCTTAGGGGGTGAAGTGAACTGGTGGTGAAATGTCACATACCCTTAAGTAGAATAGACGCCATATGATGCTGATATGATGGTCAAATTAGAATTAGTACAGAGTACACGATTAGTTAAATTAAAAAAAATTTCCGCTCAAGCCCTTAAAAACTAAGTAGGATCACGTAAAAATAAACGAATAGGCACGTAAAATACAGTTATCACGATGGCAAATAATCTTTATAGACGACAACAAGTGCAGTAACAACAATACAACAATAAATTTCCAAAGACACTCCTGGGATCAAAAGGGTTTTATTCGTCCTCGTCGTCGTTCCCATCAGAAGCATCTTCAGAATCTTCCTGAAACAAAAAAATGCATGATCAATCAAGAAAAAATGGACCTGGCAAGACTTACATCGTCTTCATCGCCGTCGAAACTGTCAAATTCATCATCCTCAACATTCTCACCGGTAAAGAAGAGAACAGCACGAGGGACGATCTGATCACGAATGATCTGGCCCACTTCAAAGTCAGCATGCACGCCATGTTCAACTTCCGGCTAAAAATTAAATTTTTAACTCACATTTTCAAAGAAGAGAATATAAACTTTACATCAAGGTTCTCATTCAACTCTTTAACAGCAGCATCGAAGAAGTTAAAGAAACTGTCGTTTGGCACCTAAATGCATTCACAGGTAAGCAAGCAGCTGTCACAATAAATAACATCATACTATCTTCGTCATGAAACGTCCAGCCCCGGCACCCTTCTTTTGCTTCTTCTTGACAACTTTCTGAGTGACGTTTTTGCCATTCTTCCAGTCAATCATAGTTCCTTTGCTCTTTATAACGGTTGGGCCATCATAACCAAAGGGATCATCTAAAAATCCGAGAATTGACTACGATGATTATGAAGCACGTCTCGCATACCGCTGTCCGGAGCCATCTTCAGCTCGTAGTACTTGGTCAAGACAGCATTCGTGAAGAAAGGATTTTCAGCAAAGTGAAATAGCAGCGAAAAAGCCTGGAACATAAACGGTAAACATATACATCACGAGACAAAACAAACTCACAGTCGGATCCCGTATGAACTTGCAACGAGATGTCGACAAGAAACTTCAGAATAGGCGCATCGTACTCATGGATCATATCGCTGATCTGCGAAGTGTTATTCAGAGCATAGAACCAAAATCCTGGCACCCCTTCGATGGTGTTCCCTCGACCGGAGCATTATTTTGCAACTTCTAAAAAGATGCTCATCTTTGGAGAAGTAGAGACTATAGAATGAGAAAAATTACCTGAAGCTCATCCTGGTCTAGGGGACACGGACGTTTCCCGGACGTTTCCCGAAAGGACGTTTCCGAAAGGCCGTTTCCCCGAAAGGTCGTTTCCCGAAAGGTCGTTTCCCGAAAAGGCCGTTTCCCGAAAGGACGTTTCCCCGAAAAGGACGTTTCACGAAAGGACGTTTCCCGAAAAAAATAAAATCATATTGGTGCCTTTTTTAAATAAAATTTTTTATTTTTGTGGCTGTCAATTGTTTTTCTTGTCTGTCATTTTAATTTACTGTTAGTTGTCAGCTCACAGCGTGTCAGCCAATCAATTGACACGCTGTGAGCTGTGTAGTTTGAATTTTCAGTTCAAAAAAACTCTTTTACCTTTTTCTTTGTAGAATGTTTTTGCGCACTCATTTTGATGGGCTTTAACAGTGTCAAATGTTTTGATTTTGTCTATTTTGAATTTTCAGTTCAAAAGCTATTGCAATGATCCGAGAAGTGCTGGCGGAAGTGAATGATGTCTACTATTCAGAAAGTGATGGGGAACAAGAGCTGCTGGCCTCGCTTATCGATCCTCAGCAAGCAGATGCAGAGCAAGCCGAGCCTAATCCCGAAATGGCGATAGATGTTATCCAACCGGATCATCGCACAAACAACTATGCAGAGGCTGCCAATCATCGAATCCAATCAGAACTCAACGTGTGCCATTCCGGTCTCTGGAATTTCATCAATGGTCTCAAAACGGTGCAGGGTAGGGACCAACTCTTTCTACAGTGGCAATTAGGCAAGTAAGCAAAGGAAAGCGCACCGTCTACAAAGAAGCTGACGCCTGCATTTTGAGAATCGTTCAGTCCTATGCCATCAGAAACACCGAAGAATACCTCAAAGGGATTGCCAACAACTATGTGATGGAAGATTAATATGCTGAAATAACTGTTATTCGTTTACTGCTGTTTCTTTAATTTTTGTTCCTCGTTAACTGTTCATCGTTAGTTTGTTTATGTTCTATCCTCCAATAAAAGTTTCAATCTAAATTTATGCTCCGTCATCCAAAAATCTACCTGAATATGAAATTTGTTTCTTTTCGGGGAAACGTCCTTTCGGGGAAACGTCCTTTTCGGGAAACGGCCTTTTCGGGAAACGACCTTTCGGGAAATGGCCTTTCGGGAAACGGCCTTTCGGGAAACGTCCTTTCGGGGAAAGGTCCTTTCGGGGAAACGGTACGGACCCTGGTCTAGGTTGTGAATCAGCGGGACATCGCACTCCTCATCAGCAGGCTCATGTTCTCCAACGACAACGGCTTTGCGCTACAAATGGAACGTCAACAACGTAAATAAATTAGCCAAAAATCACATCAGCAGACCTTGAGATTGATGGCATTGAACAACGGTTGAAATTCCTTTTCAAGCTCATGAACTCGGTGATAGAACTTGCTTTCCAAGTCGATACTTTCCAATTGGTACTTCTTAAGAGCTCGTACGCGACGCTGCACTTCTTTGGATGTCTCAGCCAAATTGGTCGAATAGAGAGCGTTCGTCGGTTCTCCATAGCCACCAGCTTCCAAAAGTTGCTTCAAATCTCGCTTGATTTCGTCTCCCATAGCCATTCTTTTGCACTCGAAATATCTGAATATCGAAATTTAACGCAATAAAGATGGTAGTCGTGATTTGGATTTCGTAAGAAACATAAGATCACTTATGTGAATACATAATGATCGTCATGGCTTAAAATGTCTTTTTCTAAAAAATTTTAATCCTCTAAAGCTTGCAAATAGTGATCTCCAAAATGTCTGGAAGGATTAACACATGTTTTTTTTGTTTTTCACTAAGTAAAAAAATAGTTTCCTAGGTCCAATTGTATAAAAATGACTTTCGTAAAAAATTTCGACTGATCAGAATTTCAAACGGTAGAGAATCAAATCTCCCGCTTATAGCTGAAAAGTCTCCGCTTTTTGCTGAAATATCAAAAATTTCTGTCTTGGCGAAATGTGATTTAGTTTGGGCAATATTTGTCTTGACAAATTTCGTTTCGGCAAAACACACGTTTGGCAATTTTCGTTTTTGCCAAGTTTACCTCAGCCGTTAATACTCACACTGCTCCCGAATTTTAATTCAGATCAAAAGCAGAGAGATTTCAAAAAAAGCAGAGAGATTTCAAAAAAAGCAGAGAGATTTCAAAAAAAGCAGAGAGATTTCAACAAAAGCAGAGAGATTTCAACACAAACGGAGACATTTTAATAAAAACGAAGACTTTTCAGCTTTTCACAAGCAAAATTTGAAAAAGCGGAGATATTTCAGCAAAATGTGGAGATATTTCAGCAAAAAGCGGAGAATTTTCAGCTACGGGAAGATTTAAGATTTATCCATTTCAAACACTGAAACAATTAGCAGATTTTACGGAAGTGAATAGTTTTAGCGATTTCATGTCGAGTCAAAATGAGTTTTAAAATAGCGAAATGCAGTCGAAAAAGGATTGTGCCTTCTTTTGAAATACCGTATTTCTTCTAATTGCCGCACATGTGCGCTTATTTTTCAATCACCCGAAAATCGGAAATTTTCAAATTCGATCTAGAGATTTTCGGGTGCTTAACCAAGATCTGAAAAAGTGGAATCGGTAGAGCTCGTGGAGTTAAGAAAATGCATCAAACAGCTTAGCAAAATATTCACTCTGCTCCGAGATATAAGTCTTTAAAGTTAGGGGTGTGCGGTAATTAGAGACTGTGCGGCAATTAGAAGAAATACGGTAAAACTCATTTTTTGAAAAGGAACTCATTTTCAAAATCTGTTGTATCCACACTAGTTGCTTCTTTTTTTATCTCTCTGTTAAAATTTGCGACCATTTTTTCAAATAAACTTTTAGATAAACAACCGTGCTTTTACTTTATCTTCCTTTTTGCAGCAAAAATCTGCTGGGAAAATGGCTCAAAGCGCTCCTGCTGTCAAAGATCTCAAGAAAAAGAAGTCGGACAAATTTGAGCCTAAGAAGTTCATCATCGACATGATTTCTGGCAGGCAGCTGCAGTCTCCAAGACCATCGTTGCTCCAATTGAACGTGTCAAGCTATTTTGCAGGTCAGTTTTGTCTATTCGAGTTGCGAATTCTTATTTTCTTAGGTCCAAGATGCGTCTAGCACTATCACTGCTGAGAACCGCTACAAGGGAATCATGGATGTGTTGGTGCGTGTCCCGAAGAGCAAGGCTATGCGGCTCTTTGGCGTGGAAATCTGGCTATGTGATTCGCTACTTTCCAACACAGGCTCTCAACTTCGCCTTCAAGGACACCTATAAGAATCTGTTCGTCAAGGGGTAGGTTTTTACCTTTCTATCGACCGACTTATGGAAACCATTATATCACAGGTATGACGAAAAAAAAGACTTCTGGAAATTCTTCGCTGGGAATCTGGCTTCTGGTGGAGCTGCCGGAGCTACTTCGCTAACTGTCGTCTATCCTCTTGATTTTGCTCGAACTCGATTGGCTGCTGATGTCGGCAAGGGCACTTCTCGTGAATTCAAGGGTCTGGCTGATTGTCTCATCAAGGTTGCCAAGTCTGATGGTCCCATCGGTCTTTATCGTGGATTCTTCGTCTCTGTGCAGGGCATCATCATCTATCGTGCCTCATACTTCGGGATGTTCGACACGGCCAAGGGTTTGATCGCACCAGATGGACAGAAGATGAACTTCTTCACTGCTTGGGCTGTTGCGCAGGTGAGCTAAAAAAAGTGTTTAGCTCTATTTCTTCTATCACATTTCCAGGTGGTTACCGTTGGTTCCGGAGTAGCTTCCTACCCGTGGGACACTGTCCGCCGTAGAATGATGATGCAGTCCGGTCGCAAAGACGTCCTCTACAAAAATACTATGGATTGTGCTTTGAAGATTGTCAAGAATGAGGGTATGTCGGCAATGTTCAAGGGATCGTTGTCGAACGTCTTCCGTGGTACTGGTGGAGCTCTCGTCATGGCCATCTACGAAGAGATCCAGAAATATATCTGATTCAGGGAACTCTCATGTAGTGTCCCATGTATGTTGTTGCATAAATAAATGCAGTGCCTATTATATTTGTTTTGTTTCTTCCATAGCAAGGTGTTAATAATTTACTGCAAAAAATTCCCCTAAAAAGGTGATTTGCTATTAGAAGAGGTTTGCATTTACAAGGGGGTTACTATTGTAAAAAGGGGCTTTATATTAGGTTATGTATTACTATTAGAGGAA